>BRZM01000037.1:890720-915590 GCA_033238685.1 Lates japonicus | reverse complement strand
AAAAGAGCTTTCCTTTTTTATTATCTAAGTTTGATTAGTGAACAGTGTATACCATTATGACCATTCATGAACCTGAACTGAGTAAGCAGGAAGGCATTCAGGATCTATCTCAAGGATCATTTGACACAATACATGGTTGTTGATAGACACTCAGTGACTTATTCTGTGATGAAACATGCGACCTTTCAGTAATTGGATGGTATCTCAAGCCACTAGGGCACCCTGTGTATGTGATCATCATGCTCCCTGTCACCCTAGACCTCCATCCTCCCCCCCTTGATATTATCTTTGCACAATACTCTAAATTGAAGTGAGGGATAAAACATCTCCAGTAGTATATATGCAGTGTTTCCTCTCTAGCTTCCTATTGCACTCTCCATTTTGGATTGTTGCTTTCTTTCTAGTTTTTAAACCCTGAACCTGAGGTGAAGATGTTTCTGTTGTGTTTAGAAAGGTGCACTGAATGGCAGCTTGTATAACATCATACAGAATCTAGACTTTGAGAATGATTCAGGTGTTTGTTAATATTGTAGCACAATGCCTTGAGGCTCCTCAACCATGTTCCCAGGAGTGTCCTCAGGAAAAGCTAGTTTCTTGTCTTGCAAAGTAAAATACACTCTCAATACACAATCTCTCTCACGGTCTCTGTCTTATGATAATACTTGCACACACAGACTCACTCAAACACATCACATTAATTTGCAAATTAATTGAAAGGCTTTGATTAAATTTGATTATAATTGTGTTTCTAAATGTGCTTTGTTTTATTTTTTAGATAAATAGATCAATTACATGTACTCTAGCATCAGCAGGTTAACATCGCTGCCCAACAACAGTACTGAAGCACTGTGAGCACCTGCCTCTTTTATCTCTCACTGACTTTGCGTCTCTTCTGCCTCACTGTTCCTGTTCTGTCTATCAAAGCTTCGACCACTCCACCACTCTGACACTTCATCTATTCTGTCTCCCTCTCCCGATAATTCTCATAAGTCCCTGACACAGATACAGTAGGTCTTAGTGGAGAACAATTGAATGCGCACTGTCCTTGACTCGATGATCTCAAGTCTCCCTCTCTGTGATAATGGAATACACCGTTAGCAAAATGTAAAATGTATCTGACAGGTTGTCAAATCAGTGCTCAGGACTGTTTTAATCTGCAAAGCAATGCATCTTTTTGAGTTTTCTGAGATTTGAGTGGAAGTTAAAGTACATAGAAGGCAAGGTATTTCAAGTACCAAAGAGGAAATGTTTATGGAACTCCAGAAACTGTACTGCTTTTTTAGGCCCCTACACCGTCATCCACTCCATTTGCACGTCCACGTGGAGGGTCTACCACATCGGAGTGAGCTTTATTTTTCTCCACAGGTTTAGGCCTACTGCAGAATGAATGTAATGAGTTTGCCACCTCACTACCCACGCTTACTTATGTAGCCTATTATTAGCGCTGTTTATGATATGCTGATATGAAACCATGGTTACAAAAAGTTACAACTGTTCTTGTTTCTGCCGGAGAGAGAGAAGTTAATCCTGAAGCTTGCCACTGCTGCACTTTAATGAAGGCTGCATCATTCAGCTGTCAGTGTGACTACAGAGTAACACAGCATGACTGAGTGGGAGTGGGCAGGGTTAGGTTTGAGAAAAGCCCATAGTCTCCTGGGAAATCAGTTAAATTTTTTGCCATGTAAAAATAGAATAAATAGAAACTTTAAAAAATAACATTTAAAATATCAGCATCAGCCATTCTGAAAATACACAAAGAAACTCCTGCACCAGTGTCACTATATATCAGATGTACAACATGAGTAGCTTTTGGTGCGAGTTACCTGTGCTTCCTTTCAGCTGTGTTTTACCTTATAAAATCATACATTTGCACACAAGGTTCCTTATCGCTGCCTGACATATGGGTGCATTTATGCTGACAATCATAATGTAAGATCTTTGCACACATAATAACATCCTGTAAGCAGCAGTAAGTCTCTGCACATTGTTCGCTTTATACCTGCACTATAGCAGAGCAGGGGGCCACAGTAATCCTTGAACAGAGGGTTGTTGACATTAGTTGAGCACATAAGAAATGTACATACAAGTATGTTGCACTAAGCATATACATTTTTTTTCTTTATCATTGTCCATATGTGTCTCTATCATCCATTGAGTCATTTGTAAAAAAGAACCAAGATAACATTGTCCTCAAACAGTCTTCTCTATACAAGCAAGGCTGGAGATAATATCCCACCCTGTCTAACCTCATTACTGGCATAAAGAGAGTCTAACATAGCACTTTTACCATCTAACCTGATGGGCATACTCTTTTAACACTCATTTTATGAAAAAGTTGTTCATGATAAATAGAACACCTCTTTGAAAAATCCCATTATCAGGTGTTACAAAAAAGCTCAAAATGCATCAGTCAGGTAAGGACATTTTGCTCCCATTCAGCGAACCTGTTGTGACACAGTCCACACCAGAGCTGTAGATAAAGTCCTTTCAAGTTTTCAGCTGCAGCATGTTAGCTCTAACCCTTCACCATGGCGGTTGCTAGGTAACTTGTTGTCCTGTGCCCGTTGATCTTGAATGCTGGTCTTCTCAACATGGTGATGCAATTGAGAGCATTGTTTGTGACTGGAGCTAGAAGTTCAGAGTGGACAGTGATATGGTTCCCACAGTACAATGGGTCTGATTTAAAGAGCTGCCACATGACTCATTCAAGGATGCTAAAGCAAAGAAACCTACAGCTGATGAGCCTTCATGTGTGTATAATGAGCCCCTTCGGTCTACAGGTAGCCTTGAAAATACTCATACTTGGGATTTGGACATTCAGGTCAACTCCAGCCATGCTTGGCTAAAAATATGATTGTAAGCCTGTAATGTGCACATACAGCTTCTGTAATGAGGGGGAGAAGCATTTGCCCTCTGAGACCAGTGTGATCGACTGAACAGGCACAATGCTGAAACAATGACCATTAAAGTAATAGTTGGACAATTTGGTAATTATCTCAATTAATTTCGCTTGCCATCTTGTCGTCAGGGTTGCTCTTGGAGACTCCAGGAAGTTATTGCCTCCCAAGAAAACTACAATGTGTCATGTTTACACTTTGTTAATTAGTGAGCTTTATATGTACTGGTAGGTGGATTTGTTACCTTTTAACAGAGCCAGGCTGGATGTTAAGCTTCATGTGTACAGACATGAGAGTGGTAGGGGTCTCCTCATCTGTTTCTTTAAGCTGCGTACATGCGTGTTTGCAGTGCAGAAGTGTTCTTGTTTGAGAAATGCTAGGATTCTTTAGTCCATTGAGATCATTTTGAATACAGATAAATGAAACAGTTGCATTTCTGCTAACCACTTGACAATGACTTTAAATCTAGGCATGATTGAATTACATGCATTGTTTTTTTACGTTCTCTTTTTGAAGCGGTGTGATGGACAGACAGACTTGTACTACACTGTGTTCAACCCCCCTACCCCCATCTCTCCTTTGATGATTTTCTAAGTGTGACCTCATTGTTCACTTCATTAAACTGAAAGCTATAAATTCAACCCCCCTCATCCCAACCACACACATACCCACACAGTCGACATACTTGCACATACACACACAAGCGCTCCTTATTTATCAGGTTGGGCTGGTGACAGCTTCTCGGTTGGTGCTGGATTTACAACGCCTGCGTGTGTGTGTGTGTGTGTTTGTGAGCGTATGTGATTGAGGATGTGTTTGTGTCCTGCTCTGATAGTGGGGAGAGGAAAGAGGTAGTGAAAAGAGGGAATGAGATGTAGATAAATAACAGTTTTAGAGATTCCTCCTTTCCTGGAGGTAGTGTGTGGGAAAAAAAAGAGTAAAGTAGTGAGAGAGAGAGAGAGAGAGAGAGAGAGAGAGAAAGGAAGAGAAAGAGAGAGGTAGTCAACAGAATGAGAGGAAAGAGTATCAAAGCAGGCAGTATAATACTTAGATTCAGTCCATCTCACTCAAAATGGCTGCGCCATGATCCATCACTACTTTATAAGAGATTACACAAAACACTTATGACCACACCCGCGTCTTGTGCGCTACACACACACACACATATATATATATATATATATATATATATATATATATATATGTGTGTGTGCATGTGTGTGTGCTGCCCTTGCCTGAGTAATCATAATGTTGTCAATATAAAGCAATGATAGTTCTGGCGATACAGCTCATTGTGAGATGGACTAGATCTAATATGCTATGGCACGATACTCTTTCCTCATTCTGTTGACTACCTCTCTGCTCACTGCTTTGCTCTTTTTCCACACTGCCTCAGGAAAGGAGAATCTCTGAGCAGTGACCATCTCATTCCTCTTTCTGCCTCTTTCTGCCCCGCCTCGGAGGCAGGACGCACGTCGCAATCTGCAGCTCTGACACGCACACGCGCAGGCGGGCGTTTGGTGTAAATCGCGCCCGGCCGACGTCACCAGCAACCTGATAAATAAGGGCGCTGTGTGTGTGCAAGTGTGTCGACACAATGGTATGTGAGATGGTGTTGTAACTCGGTTGATAAGTGACAATGGTCGCATAGAAAATCATCAAGATGAAGTGAGGGATGAGCACGTTGACGGTGTCTGTCCATCACCGCTTCAAGAACGTGGCTGTGCATGTGATCAATCGTGCTAATTTAAGTCGTTAATCAGTAGTTAACAAGCAACTGTTCATTGTCTGTATTCAAAATCTCAATGAATTCGTCTAACGTTCTCAGGCAGGCGCTGCGCACGTGTCGCGGCAAAAGAGACGGATGGGGGACACCGCTCTCGTGTGTGCACATGGAGGCTGTCGGCCGCAGTGAGGTGGCACCTGCCGGCCATGTGAGGCTCGCTGATGACAGAGGTGTGAGCGTGGGCGCGTTGTGTTGCGGGAGGTGGCTCCTGGTCTCCAGGCCTGACGGATGACGGCGTGAACGAGGACGGTGGGTGTCGGCTGCTGATCGTTGTTCGGCGTTGCCTGTTCGATCACGCTGTTCGGAGACCGTCGACCAGGCTGTGTGCACGTTGAACACGTCGCTGTTGCTGACCCGAGCGTGACTGGGTTGAACCTGAATCCCGTCGGTATCGATGTTTTCGGGCCTGGTTGAAGGGCTCGTTACGCGTGAAGGCTCATCGCTCGTTCTTTGGCGCAGCATCGCCCGAGATGATTATTGACTGACTCGGACCCGTTATTGGGGGTCCTCAATCGATCCTGAACGATGCTCTCGGTTGCATCACCGTGTTGAACCGGCATTCAGATCGGCGAACGCAGATTAACAAGTTACTGGCGACGCCACGTGATGATTGAAACTAACGTGCGCTGAACGGTTTATCAAGATGGACTGTGTCTGTGGGCAAGCTGAATGAACAATGTCTGCTGACTGATGCGGTGACTGCCGATGGAAGTTTTCAGAGGTGTTCTATCATGAACGGCTTTTCGTAAAATGATTAAGTATGTATCGGGCAGATAATGAGGTGTATGTTATGTAATGATTGGTTGAGGTGGGGATCTCGGCGCTGCTGTATGGAAGACTGTTTGAGACAGCGCGGTTCTTTACAAATGATCGGTGATAAGAACGCATATGGACAATGATAAAGAAAAGTAGCATGTAACATGCCTGTTATCGGCGGCCCTGCATTCAGGACACTGTTGCTCTGCTTATAGTGCGGGCTAAAGCGAACAGTGACAGAGACACTGCTGCTTACGAGGATGTTGTGTGAAAGATCTTACATTATGGGTGTCGCTGCGTCACCCGCTGTCGGGCAGCGACAGGCGTGTGTTTAAGCTGTGTTTCGTTAAACGCAATGGCGCAGGCTCTGATATGTTTGCTGGTGAAAATTTCTTTGTGTTCAGGTAATGACCTGTTGTCTTACTGGTTATTTGTTCTGTTTGCACGTGACCAAGCGTTCCAGGACTATGAACTTTCTTGAACTGTTCTTCCTCCCTCGGTCATCTGTGCTCACGCTGGGCGGCTGGTGATGCGGCCTTCATTGGGGGTGCGGCGATGGCAACTCGGATCCAATATGTCGACGGGCGATTGTGCTGTGACCATCGGTTTCATCGACATGTCGTAAACAGCGTGGGCACCTGGCGGGTGGTGGTGGCAGGCTCGTGCGTTCGTTCTGCGGTGGGCTGGGCCGTGGAAGGCGGGCTCGCTCACGATGGTGAACCCCTCCGCGTGGGCGTGAAATGGTGGATGACGGCGGGGCCTGAAAAAACTTTGATGCGATTTCTGGGTTCACTCTTTGGCTGCCCAGCTCTGCTTGCCTTCTGTATGTGGCAGCTTCCACTCAGAGTCTCGGAAACTCAAGATGCGTGCTGCAGATAAAGCTGATCCTGGCTTGCTGGTTGTTCAACCTGTCAGATGCATTACATTGCTAACGGTCATCCGATATCACAGAGGAACAGCGATCAGTGCTCACTAAAACCTGCTGAGGGGATGAGGGTGTCGGGAGGAGGGACAGAAATGGATGGAGATGATCAGGTGGGTGTTCGGACAGTGGGAACAGTGAGCAGAGAAGACGCAGAGTCGGTGGGAGATGAGGGCGGTGCTCGGTGCTTCGTGCTGGTGAACGTGATAACCGCACGGTCAGCGGGCATGTGAACCCGATCTGTTCGTCTGAGGTGGGCAAGCGTTGCGCAGTTATAATCAGGTGTCGAAGGCCTTTCCGGTGATTTGCGGGTTAATGGTGTTTGGTGGTCTGTGTGCAAGTGATCGTAGGACGAGGCGATGAGGAAGATTGACCGGTGTCTTTGCTTTGAGACGAAACCCCAGCTTTTCTGGGGACACCTGGGGAACGTGAGGGCACTGGCGTTGATACAGCCAACAGACGCGCAGATCGTTCTCGAAGTCTGGTGTGTGATGTTATGCAGCTGCGTCGATGCGCCTTTCAAGCGCAACAGCGTCTTCGCCTCAATTCAGTTTAAAACTGGAAAACAATCAAATGAGTGCAATAAACTGAAGGCTTACTACATATACTACTGGAGATCACTTCAGGCAGGCAAAGATAATCGGGGGAGGATGGTGGGCAGGGCTCACGGGTGCCCGAATACCGTCGGTGCTGGTGCATGTTTCATCTGCTGGTCTGTCAACAACCGTGTGTTGTGTCGGAAGCGATCGCCGGTCCTGGATGCCACTGTACTCGGTCGGTGAATGGTCATGTGTGCACTGTTCATAGTCGGCGGGTAATGAGGGCTCGCTTTGCATGTGCGGGCACGCTGGGTACGGTGTTGTTCAAATGATTCGACAGATGTCATCTGGTGCTGCGCAATCCGTGATGAAAATGTCGCAAAGATTGCTGTGCTCAGTTAATTTGAACTGTCTTCAAGTCTTGTGTGATACTCATGTCTGCTCTGAGGAGCAGTGTTATGAAGCTGTCGATGGTCAGGCTCTGCGTACAAATGTGCGGCGGCGATGTCTCGCCAGAAGGCGAAGACTTCTTCGATGAGTACGCCTATGGTTTTTGGGGCAATAATGTGCCACTCGTGAGCCCTTTCATCCTGTGTGCAGCGGTGGCTCGGAAAGTGTTTGTCTCGGCAACCCCAGTAACGGCCAGAAACTCCCATTTTCTGAAAATGCTGAATATGAGAGCAAATGATCTGGAACTGGTGCCAATGTGTGTTTGTTATGTTTTATTGGCACAATCACAAATTTACAAACCAAAGAGGTGATGAACTTTATGGTGATGAGCCGCATTCCAGTGGAAATGATGATTCGGTCGAAAGGATCTCTACTAGAAATGATGCTAGGCGTAACAACGCTTTGACCAAAATGAGCTGATGCTGCTCAGATGTGTCTTTATGGTGGTAAGTCACCAGAAAAGCTGATATGGTGGATTCATTTTCATTTTAAATCATATTAAGGAGGAAAATAAATGAAGGGCATGGATGCAATCCGGGCATGTTCAGAAATCCGTGAGCGTAATACAGAGAGAGAAAATGAATGACTGAAGAGATAGACAATAGGCCAGTAGAGATGGAGCATCGTTGAAGAAGAAAAGAATAGATGAATGATCTCCGAGTATTCTACTGCGATATTTTGCCTTTATCTGAGACGAAACAGGCGAACCGCGATGAACAGATAACGCGCAATCGCGGGCCAGCATTCAATCCGGCTGTGGGGACACATAAAGCGGGGTCAGTGGTCCCCAGTGTGGGCAAAAATGCTTTGTCACTCACTGCCTCATCAGCTGCAGTCGTTCTCTGGAATTTTGGGAGGTGTGTGTGTTCACATTGTCAGTGGTACGTGATATGCTGGGTCGAGCATCTCTGGGAAATGGAAGATGTTGCTCACGCGGCGTGTGTGCCGCGACTGCTGCTGGGAGGTGGCGAAGCGGCAGACGGCGGGACGGCGATGTGTTTGAGCGGGCTGGTTTTATGTTGGCTGCTCAGCTTCAGACGTTGCTCAGGTCTGTCGTTCAAGACAGCAGGGAAACTCCTGTTTCTGACAGCCGGGTCTCCATCTGACCTTCCGTCCCAGACCTCAAAGCTGAAGTCTAAAAGCTGCTGCAAGTTCAGAGCAACATCTTCATGCCAAATATCAGTTCACCCCAGTCTTGATGGCTTCTGGTGGACTGACGGTTGAAACAAATCATTCCATGTTGTCACTATCGCAGACGTGAAACAGATGGAATTTGAAATTGGCGTCAGTCGCGCTGTGGAGATTCTCGGTACCACGATGGATGCTCTGTGGAGAGGGTCGCCGTCAGCATGTTCATCGTTGAAATCTGGGACTGTGGAAGACGTGTGAATAAAGTGCAGTGACAGGGGCAGATGCTCATGGTCGTGTGCTGAAATTCTGCATGGCTGCTGGACGGAATGCAACCTGTGGTCATGTGTGCCTGATCTGAGGATGATTTCGAGGATGATGCGCCAGTGGGTTATTCACTTTGTGTTCTTTGCGTGGTAAATGAAATTCAGTTGGACAGTGTATTTCGGTCGAGATAAACAGGTGCCATAAATACTGTTCGTATTGTTCTTTTGGGTTTGGGACAATGTGTCTTGAGAATGAATGATGAATGTGAACCTCACGTCTGACAGGTAAATTGAGGGGCTTCGTCAGGCTTGTTCGAGTGAGGCCAAAAGACAGTCGGGGGTAATCACTGAGCAGTTCTGCGTCGCGACGATTCTGGTTGAGCAGGGCTAGTATGAGTTTGCATGAAATGGCAGGAAACAGGATCTGGAGGGCTTTCGAGATTGTGCTGCCATTCAATTCAAAACGATTAAATTAGTAGCTGCTTTCAGATATGTCGCCAAGTGGATGGTGTGGTCAGTGTCGTCTGGCGTCATCTGCTGTGACGGCTGACGTTGGTAATTGCCTTCGGAAGGCCTCGAAACGAGCACCCTGATGAGCGGTCTTCACTGCTGGCGCGGAGGGCGTGGTGCGGATGGGGCGCGGGCTGTGCGGGCGGCTCTGCTGCTCGGACGGGCGGTTGACGCTGAACTGATTTGGGCTGGACTGTAACGGCGGGCTGGCTCTGCGCGATGGGCGCTGAGGTCCCGTGGTTCGCCTAACTGGGCCTGGCGATGATGCGGTTTTGAGATAACCTGCGAAAACTTTCGGAGAAATATGGTGTGTAATAAAGGCTACGGATCAGCAACTGAACAGGTAGGCACAATGATGAAATGATTGCCAGCGTGTGGGCAAAAGGTAAACCGTGAGCTCGGAACATTGCCGCTGATAGTCAGCTCAGTGCTGCGGTCGGTCGGTGGTGTGGGAATCGGTTCTGTCGTCTCCTCATCCTGCCCTCTGCCCTGACCAGCTGCTTTTGTTCTGGAGTGTGGGCTCATGGGGTACATTGATGATGGTTACTGTTGTGGTGTGGAGGAAGCAGTTTTCGCAAGAACAATGCTTTCAGTTGATGCATGTGGTCGGGCTGAGCTCCAGCGTCTTGCCAGGCCTGAATGCTGCAACGGCAGCCACAAGGCAGAAGTGTTGCTGGTCGGATGGCTGGGCATGTGACTGTAAATGGAAACTCTGAGGGAGGGACAGCTGGTGGCGCGGTCAAAACCAGGCCTCAGGCTGTGTTGGTGACGTTACAGCGAATGTTCGGAGCCGGGGCATGAACTGAGGAAGCACTGTAGCCACTCTGTGAGACAAAAAGTGGTTTGGCAATAATTCTATTGATATGTTGAGTGTTTTGGCTCTGTCTGCCGAGATGAAACAGTGACGGTTGCAGTGGTGGGGACACAAATGCTACAAAAGTGGCCGAATTTATTGATCGTTAACTGGCGTGGTGTGCATTCACGCCTGACTGCTGACCTGCGCAATAAATCGCGGGCACTGCCGTGGAGATAGCGCAAGATCTGACCTGACTGAAACATGGTTTAACGGGTGCTTTCTTGCTGTGCGGCAATGAATAAAGAGTCGCATCGCTCATGTTAAGTAGAGAATAAATAACTGATATCATGCTCCTGATTGTTGCCGGTCGAACGAATAACGTTGTCCGTAATTATATGAAGGAGAAAGGAAGTCATGGGGTCGGCTGGAAGGCTGATGATGTTGTGCAACACTGCTGCCGCTGTCTTTATGCTGGACCCTCGCTGAAATGATCGCGGTGTGGAATGACGACACGTAGCCTGGCAAACAGTCACAAACAGGGTGCCTGCTGTTTTGCTGTTGCTGCGTGGCCAGTGTTGGTGTTCGGCTGTTTAGCAACGGCGCGAAGCGTTGATGATTCGCTCGGCCTCGTTCTTCGAGCAGGGACCAACGTCGTCCTCGGTCAACAGAGGATGATCGGCGGTGGCTGAGCTGGTGAGCGACTGTTTAATGTGGCGTTGACTGTGTGATGACGAAACTTGTGTAAACTGGCGGTCTGAATTCAACTCATGAAGCAATAGGCAGGCGCAGGACTACCAAAATGTGATTACTTTCAAGGCATCTCGCACCGTGGTAAAGATGCAAAAGCAGGCACGACGGGTGGTTTTCTGTCCCTCCTGGGCGAATTGAACTGCTCACCCTCCCGCAAGGCAACATCATGACTGTATGTTTACATGGCTGATTATCGGGGTTGTCTGACTGTCGTTGGACATTGTCTTCAATCTGTTCGGCCGTTGTCTGCAGACTAATAGGGTAAGGCTGAGAAGAATCATCGCTGAGGTGATGAGAAACGGCTGTGAGACCTGAAGATGCTCAAATGGGCAGGTGCATGATATAAATTGAGGCGGTGGAAATGACGTGTCACTGGTCTGGCGTCGGACATCTTCGGCGGGAACGGTTTGTTCATG
Organism: Lates japonicus; assembly: GCA_033238685.1. Lineage (NCBI taxonomy): Eukaryota > Metazoa > Chordata > Actinopteri > Centropomidae > Lates > Lates japonicus. The sequence goes on along the minus strand of BRZM01000037.1, from coordinate 904,374 downwards.
GGTTGGTGGAACCAATTCACCTGCGCTGGATAGCGCCCGCCACTGTAATCATGGGTTCGGCGGTGTTGGCTGCCGAAGGCGTCTTCTCTGCCGGTGCTCGCTGGCTGCGGCGTAATGACTGCGGTAGTGAGGTGTGGGCTGGCCAGTGCTGACCGCTGTTATCATTTATGAGGGATGACGGCGACTGGATAATCTTTCGTCGAACGGGTTGAAGTAGGCGGTTCCTGGCGTCGCCATCCGTAAGCAAGCAACGACTGTCAAACAAAACGGCAACGACGAAACACGTATTCATGTTCCTGAAGCCCCGTGGCAATTCTGCTGTGACGGTTTGTGTTTGTTACGAATAATGCGATGCCAGGCACGCACGCAAGCGCGCGCCTGGCTCACGCAACAAATCGATCCATCTCTGCATATGCGGATGTAATATCTCAAAGTTCTTCATTACCATTTTCTGGGCTCTGTTCTGAATGCGGGCTAACTGGACTCCGGCGTATACAGGTGGTGTTCAGTTTGAGCAATTTCGGTGTGTGTGTCATGAGGCACTTGAGCTGATGGTGTGCTCGGCCTAATCTCTGCTGTTCTCACACACAGGCAGGCACGCTGCGGGCGGGGCCCGGCATCAGCGGGTATCAGGCAAGGGACTGGAAGGCTGTCAACGTGTTGTGTTCCTTCGGCTCTTTCGCTGATGACTACATTCTTTACGAAAACAAGGCAAACGTCGAAGTGAGCAACCCTCTACATGCGTCAATTCGGCTTTCGCGGTGCAACAATGCGAACGTTAACAGGCTTTGTATAGTAACGTGCGCGAGCAAAGTGTGCAGCGCGAAACCCAATGTGAGATAAATCAAATGGTCTAATGATTCATTCGTGCAAATAAAGGCATCATGTCGTCGAGCTGCACATTTTCTTCTGAGATTGTCTCTGTTTATTTCGGAATGAAATCAATAACCATCCAATCGGCAATTCACCATCTGAAGATAAAATACACAATCCAGTAGAAGGTTTAAATGCGCCAGTTCATATTTTGCAACAGATATTGACATGAAAATAACGACATCGGCCTGGTACTGCTTCGCTATAAGTCGCTGCGGTGTTGCTGGCTGCACGGTTTCTTTTCGTGATCTGGTGTTTGGATAATTTGCTGTTATGACAACGTGTGTTTTGCGCAAACCGCGAACAACTCTGACGACGATCGCCTGTTCTGGAGTACGCATGACCGCGGAGGGTGATCAGCTGTGGACCTCCAGCCAGTTGCTTTGCGCAGCTCTTATTGGGGATCCGGGATGAACGTCGACGACGGTTGTTCGGTGGAAAATGTGGTCGTGATCAGGTGACCGGTGGTACGCAACGTTTGGGCTGGAGTTAGAGGAAAGATCATGGTTTTCTGTTAAATCGATAAAACGCTGCTGTAATGCTCTGAAGTCGCGGTTAATGTTAACCAGATGCTATGGTGCATAAACGTGCGTAAAAGTCGTGTTTGAATTGCTATGGTATTACGGAAAATAATGCTGTCTGGTATTTTGTCATACCGGCATTTGCAACTTTCAATTTCTTCGACGATGAAATCGATGCGTATGTTTCTTACATAGTGATTGCTGTTAAAATATTATTATTGAAGTGTGAACACAAGAGATCATGTGATACGCTCTCGTGAGATTGCGGAAAATACTTGATGACATTTATTGTGTTAACTGGGCAGCAACCTGCTCTCTCGTGGATTCCTGCTGCTGAACGGCGGTGGCGCATTGAACGAATATTTCGGTATGACGCAGTGGTGTCATTCGAAAATATGCGTGAGGTTGAATCGGTGCAGACAGATTCGGTAACTCGATGATTGCAGGTTGAAGGCGACTTCGGATCCTTCAAGTATGTTGCTGAAAACAAACACTCGCTGTCTGTAAATCTCCCATGTCTTTCTTCTCTCTACTCACTCCTTCCTGGCTGTGTTCGACGCTGAGGGCGATCTGCAAGCCGTACTGTAAATAATTATTGACGAAATTCTGCGATCGGCCTGCTCTGGGCGTCGGCTGTTGTGACTGAATGAACAAATCAATAACTGGACAACTCTGAATTCGCCTGACGTTAACTGAAAATGCGGCAATGGTTGTCACGTGATCAAACATTGCCTTTCTATTCGGGCTGATGAAATATGGCTGGACACCGTACGCAGGTGAAACTGTTTGTTTTGTGCTACTCTGTATCTGTCTCACCCTCGCCTGATTTTCAGTGTTTTCTGAAGCAAACAAATTAAATGCGGATACACAGACAAAATATGAGTATTTCTTCGACAGCTGTATCGAAAAACAAACACGCCATTCGACAATATTACGTCGGTAGTATGTTGTGTGCGATGCGCGGTATATTTCAGCTGAGAAGTGTTTTTGTCGCTTTTGAACGACCCGGCACGTTCGGCACTCACTGTGATGTGTGATGCCCGTCGTTTTGTCCTCACTTTCACTCGCTCTGCTGTCTCGTCACCTCGCCCGTCATCCGACCGTCACCGTCCGTTCTCCTCTTGCTGATTTCTCTGTCGCTTCGTTCAGGCGTTGTGTTGCTGGCTGGGATGAAAAAGGCTCGGTAGCTGGGTTTCACTGCCGTTGCAATAAAATATTTTTCGTAAAGTATGTGATCCGTGCTGACCATTCGTTTGGTGATGGAACCACGTATAACGTACGAAACTGCTCTGTGGCGTGTGGTCAGTAAAGCCATCGGTTATTGGCGTAACCTGAAACCAGCGTTAATGTCGAGGTATCGCTAAACATGGATCCCGTCATTATTCATGTAACAATTTTTTTCATTCTTCGATGTAAAGCAAGTCATGTCCTTGTTCCTTTGATAGAAGATGCTGTGCTCATGCTGCGATTCAATGCGGTCAATGCTCACTGTCAAGCGTTTCGCGCCGTGGGCATGTGTTGAACTATGGTTCGTGCTTTTCGCCGTTTCTTGCGCTGTTGATGGGTGAATCAGATGATCGTTGTCTGGTAGGCGACGCTGTTGACCGGAATGACACGGTAGTCGTGCCGGCGCGGATGCATCTGTTCAATGCTGTTTGATGGTGGGTTAAAATGTGGCAAACGCGAACGCGGCTCTGCTGACGCCGTATTCGGTTTCAACGAGATCTGCTGCGGAGAAATACGATGATTTGGTGCCGGAAGTGCTGGTTGCCAATTTGAGACGCAACGAACTGGGCTAATTTTCGCTGATGGTTCTGGCGAATATGAAAGAGCTGATGTGGACGCATACGCTACATGTTTGATTGAGATGCCAGCAACAGGCTACTGCGGCACAGGGCGGTTCCAGCCGGCGGGGTATCGAAATAACCGAACTTTCAGTGAACTGTATCGGGCTGCGATAATGAAAATGAATGGCTGGTACAGGCAGAAAAGTACATGGTCTCGTGAGATCCTCGTGATGGTCTGCTGCAGCGAGGCTGGGCTGGTTCGCTGGGCTGCTCGGGCGGCTCGTTCAGGCGGACCGTCTGGCGGCGACGGCTGCGGACGGCTGGAGGGGCGGCGCGGCTGGTGAATTCGAGGACCGCAGCTGCGGTACGCACGCTGGCTGACGTTGGGATGTTTCTGTGAAATCGACTGTGGGGAAGGAACTGGTGTGTGCGGTTAACGTGGTTGTGCTGCGGTGTTTGAATCTGATCGTTCTCTGTGTAGGGTGTTCGGCCTGCTGGGCTGCCAGTGATCGGTTCGGTGTGAAGCGGCAGGTGATGCGGGCTCTGCAGGCTTCACGTCATGCTGGCCTCGGCCTCGCTCTTGATCCGGCTGTTGTGGTCAGAGGGTTCATGTTCTATCTCAAATCTGCTGTGGTTGAGCTATGTTCTTTCTTTGGGTTCTCGCGGCTGGTTGATGACGTTTCGGGAGGAAGCGCGTGTTGTGATGTGGTGTTTACCTGAATTGATATGTTACGGATTGTTGGCTTTGATCTTAGTCCAGACGACGATGGCGATCAGGCACCGTAACGTGAGGCTGGTCAAATGAGAACTGGTGTGAAGATATTTCTGCACTGGCTGCAAGGTTTGTCGGTCATCATAATTTCGTTATGATCTTTCGCTTCCCGTTGGTACAGGTGTTCGAACAATGGTGTTTGAGAATGAAATATGTGTTCTGGAGGAAGGAAGTGATTTAAAATGATTTCAGGATTTATCTCATTGATGAATGGCTTCTCCCGGCTGAGCTGTTCACTGGAGACTGTGTATGCTTAAGACCACAGGCAAACGGAAAAAGTGAAGGATGAACTTTGAAGCAGGGGCTGGTGGTGCGGTGAGACCGGCAGTCATTTCGTTAAATTTCGTCGCTACAGCCGCATGCATTGTCTATCGAACTGCTGCATGTATGCTGCTGCGGGCTAACGGCTATCGAGACACAGCGTCTGAAACGGTAACTCTGACGACGGACTGAGCTGTGCTTACTGGCGTTGAAAGGATGTTAACAAACGTATGGCGATGACACCCTCCCGCCGAACCGCTATCATCCAGTGAACCTTCGATCACTGGCTCATTCCTGAAGCCAAACCCATCGGGCACGGTTGTGCAGCCAACCTGTCTACTCTCCTCCCGAAATCGGCAGCGGCAATATTGCTGCCAACTGAGGCGTTCATGTTTGTGCGTAACCCACGCCCTCCGCTATGGTCGGCTGTGGGCTGATTGTGTTTACTGCGCAATGTTTTCTTCGTGGAGCGGGCTGGCTGTAATGCGATCGGTGACGCCGGGCTGAGCTCTGATATCGGCGAAAACGTGTGGTTTCTTGCTGCTTCGCCAGTTCAGATATGCGCCGCATTCCTCAAATGGTGTTCGAAAGTGAGGTTGCTGCTGATTATGTGCAGCGAACGGGTTTGGTGTTTCATGCGGCGTAAAGCGGAGCGATGTGGGAGGTGAACGCGGTGAGGACCTCGTGATTTGCCAGAGCATTCAAAATAGCAAGTGAATAAAAATGTTCTGGTATGAAAGTGTGGGTGTCTCTGTCTGGCGTCGCCGTCGCGCCGTCTTTGTCGGTCAGTTATTCTAAACAGTCAATCTGTGTGTTGACGTTGACGATGATCAGACGGGCTGGCGTAACTCGTAACAACAACGCTGGTTGTGTTTGGAAGGGACAGATAAGGTTATAACGTGTTGACTCTCGGTTACGGCTGGTTGGACATGCCTGGACACGCTGTGCTCTTCGGCACGGCCAGCGGTGGAGGAGGAGAAAGACTGTCGACAGGGGAAAGAGGACGCGGCGGAAAATGGTGAGGAAAGAGGAAGGATAAGGAAATTGAGATGAACTGGAAAAATTTAAAGAGGAAATGGATAGTGGGCACGAGGAAATGAGGACAAGGATTATGTTATTTTTCGGTCTGATCATTTTCTTTCTCAGTTGTCGTCACTGGTGTCTGCTTCTGATTCTCCAGTCACCACGCTGAGGACACGTGATTTTGTCTGACCACGCTGGCAATGTCAGTAGCGTGCTGGCAGATGCGTGCGAATGACTTATGATGTTCGAGCAATTTAATATTTTTTTCCTGTAATCCTGAACTGAGCAAAATTCTTTGTTGGTGCACCATTCATTCTTATCCGGGCAGAGAACAGGCGTGTCAGCTGACGCTGAAGGCGGGGTACGCCTGTCGCAGTCGCCCGGTCGCCGCTCTGCAGACAACGCCTGCGCAGGCAATCACACGTTCACCGACGGTGGGGCGCGATGTAACTGCATGTTTTGGACGCGGGGCACCTGGAGCCGCCGGAGAGACCCGCTGCGGGCACCGGCCTTCAGGCTCACGAAAAAACCCGAGGCGAGCATTCGACAGGCTTCGCTTCTGCTGGTGAAGACGGTGTAACCGCTGAACCCCAGTTGTGCCGGCGTATCTGGGCGGAACATGAAATCACATGCACTGGCCGTCATGTTTCGGGCGTTCAGTCGAAACTGTGCTGTTGATGCTATAACGATGAATCGGCGCGGTGCACTGATGATGCGGTGCTGCCGATAACAACGCGACGCGGTCATTGAATGCTGACTGAAGAGCAGTGCTGTTGTTTTGAAAACCAGGCGAGAATAACGGTCGGCAACGATCTTCATTGATATGCGGCGGGGCTGTGTATGCCGTGGTAAATGAAAAAATCTGAGCAGGTCTGTTGTGCGTGAAACTCCCCTGAAAGGTTACGCCAGACCGGTCAGGTGAAATGAACAATGGTTGAACGAAATCAGTGAAACGACGGTCCCATGACGACGGTGTTGCATTTTAGCACGCCAGATCCGAAGAACACTGCCAGTCTGCTTCGTCTGCCTGTTCGTTCCCGTGGTTGCTGCGCTGTGGTCCTGGTGAAGAGGCAGGCCCAAACCGTATTGTCGACGAGGCGACAGGCTGCGGCATCTGGCTGGGCGATACGCAGTCAGGTTGGAGGTTTTTGACGGCGCACTGCTGGAACTGTTGCGGCAATGGTCGATGCGATGCTCTGGTGACGAGACTCTGGTTTCAATTCAGGGCTGGGCTGCAAGGGATGGTGACGACCGGGTTTAATCGCGATGAGATCTGTGCGGGACACCGATGCGAGTTGAGGTTTGTTTTATTGACGCAGTTGTTACGGTAGCGGCTGGTCGACGGTCCGTCACCGTCGTGGAGTGCGGTATCAGTGAATCCTCTGCATCGCTGGGATGTTTCATTGCTGTTGCTAGGTGTTATCGCTGCTTCAAACTGCTGACTGAACGAATCGGCTTACAGAAGGAACGCACAATCACCACAATCGTAGTTAATCATTAAAGACGAAAACATCCCGATTTCTTTATTGATGTGCTATTCGGATGACGCCTCAATCATTTCTGATATGACTGAGTTCGGTTGGGTTTGGGAAAGGCAAAATGACTGTCACTAAAGTTGGGAGCTTCAGCATCATTTGTGTGTGTGTGGGTTATGTTTCGTTGCTGGTTTTTGTTGACAGTCAGTTAAATCGAAATAGGCTCACAATCTGTCAGAGCCTGATGTTTGTCGCAGTGCGTGTTTAGTACTTTTGACCGCTAGCAAACTTGCATGTGAACAGCGTTGCCCCTGAGTGACATATTACTGCTGACAAAAATGGCTGATGACGTTCTGCTGCTGCGTGCATTCTGGCGATGCGGTTTTGCCTCTGTGGCGACATAATGACCATCTGTAATATGATATCTGTCGCCTGAACTGAAAGATATGAACCGCTAACGACCAGCGCTGTGGTGTTCGGGCGATTGGGATTGCCTGCGGCTGTGCTAATCTCGGTAGCCAATGGGGACATTGAAGAACGAGTATCGCATGCCATCTTCGCTTTGTTATTAATCGCGGGGCGCTGCAACTCAGAGACCTCTGATGGTGTCTGGCGTGTTCGAGCTTTCGTCTGGTTTCTCTGTTCTAAATGCTCCGTCTTTCTTTAACAATATAAGCTGCCTAGTGTGTAATCTTCCTCGATGAGTCGATCGCCAACTGAAGTTAACTCGGATCGGTGCCGTCTGTCTCTTGCAGCCAGATCGAAAACGAGACAGACTGGATAAGTGACAGACACAGAAAAGGACGAGCTGAAGAGAAAGAATGGCTGGTTCAGAGAAAATAGACATAAAGGGCATGACGAAACTGAAATTGTTGACGCTACTGTTTCTGGAAGGAATAATCGTCAGACTGTGATGTTAAAGTGGAAATATTGATGATGTGGGGAATGGTTCTGTTCTGCAGTATATGGGCATGTTAAAGCAGTTCTGCAAATTATGCCAGGCTGTCGGCCTATTAAAGTCTGTTCGGAGCTCTCGTTGGATAACAGTTCTTGATTCTCACCGATTATGACGGTTTTGCTGTGATGTGCACAATATTTTCCCGTTGCTTGTGGTGTTGCAATTTCGCTGGCTGATCGCATCTGTGTGAACCATAACAATATTGAACAGGCTGAAGTAAGTCGGGGTATGCTGGCTCATTCTCAACACAACGCATGACAAATGCGACCAAATATTACTCGGTAATCAATTTTATCTTGCTCAATTCGATCGCAGACGGAGCAGTGACTGCTGTGATCTTCGATGTTCGGTCGAGCGTAATGATCGAGATTAATGATCTTGCGTTTTCAAATATCTTACTTCGTCAGGCTGTGATTGACAATGATCCGTATTGCCAAAGGCAGATTAAACAGGCACGCTCTGGAATCGAGGCACTGGATCGTTTGGGCGCAAAGGTGAGGTTGAAATGTTTGATAACTGTTGACGACGGTCTGTTGTGATGAAAGTTGATAGGCTCCGCAGGCTGATGGCTTTGAACCGTCTGACTTAATGTCGCCTGGCGTGCGGCGGGCTGGCGTTGATGAACACCGCAGTTCACTGCGTTTATTTTCCCCGAATAGGTTGATGAAACCGCTGAGACGATCGGTGACTTATCTGGTTTGATTTCGCGCGACCTTCAGGCATCGTGTTGGGTTCGGTGTTCGGCTGGGTTAAACAGAAAGGTGGAAAGAAGACGGTACGAACTGCGGCGATTCGATCGCTAACGCTTAACGAAGCTTCAGACGAAGATGTGATTGACGGCAGGTCTCATTCGTCGCAATCATCTCGCATTTGTTCGGCCGCAATGAATAGCAATTTAAAACAGGCTAAAACATATTAGATAATTCCGATGAGACAAATGATGAGCAGCCAAAACAGTCGGGCTTTGCAACACAGTTGAACTTTTTGCCGACCTAACAGATAACGGTGGTGGCTCGTCGCATCGCTTTATGCACTGATCAGGTACGCCATCGTTCCGGGAAGCTACAAAAGGTGATCGAATACACCGATGTTGGAGAAAGGCTGTCGGGCGAAAAGTACGGGCGCTCGACTTGTCCGGCAATGCTGATGATACCACGGTTGTGGTTGATGGTTGCCGCGGCTGCCGGGCTGTGCAGTTGCTGCTATAATCTCGAAGTGCTCGTACTCTGCTGTCTGACGGCGAACATTACATACTGTCAACTCAGCGAAAGTGCGGAGATGAACGGCAGAGACCAACTTCGTTGACGATGGACTGGCATGCTGGTACCGGACGTGAGCACGTCAATCGGGCGAACTGAGAGGCTGCACGGGGCCAGCTCTGCCACAAATATGGTGGGGTTCTAAACTGTCTGTGAAAACCGAGGTTAATGTGTGTGTGTAAGAGAGAAAGTAGAGAGGGAGATGAGGGTGGGCAGGATACTTGGCGAATCGTTGTTTCAGTGGTTGCTGACGGGCTCTTGGTCTGTAACACACACGCACACACACACACACGCGCTCACCTGCAGGGTCTGGGCTGCGTGGCCGGGCCCGATGGGCGGGGGGTGGAGGATGATGGGGATGAGGAGGGAGAGATCTTGGCGCATGGTCTGAACAACTGAACATGCTGCCTGAAGGCGATAATAAGCCTTTAGTAGGCAAGAGCTGAGGATTTGGAGGATGAGCAGATGGATGGACGGAGGGAAGGGAGGGTGAGGAGGAGGATGACGAGAACTCTGAGGGGCTCAGAGAACACGCAAGATGCTTAATCTATGAAAACTCGTTCAAGCTGCAATTTCAATGAAGCTATTGAAAACAGGTCAATCATTTTAGCAATTGGGTATGTCTGAAGCGTGTGGACTCAGCCGTGTTTGTCAGAATGTTAGCGCATTGACTCTGTGAACATTTATCTATTCTCTTTGTTCACCTCCTGTGTCTATCTTGGCTCTTCATTCTGTTCACTGTTTTCAGGCCGGAATCTTCGTCGCGTTCACCGCCTCTGGCAGCACCACCATTTTGCTGGCGATCCCTCCGTGTTCATCTGGGGCGAACTCTTTCGTTCGCTTTCGGTGCGACCTCTCTGATGATTATGGCGGACGGCAGCGATCATTGCAGAAAATGGTTACCTGGCAGTGAAATGAGAGGCGACGTTCGCTTCGAAGAATGTGATCGATGGTCGTTTTGAACCCAGGCTGCGGTGGCGTTTGAGGCGACGGCGGTTACCTGGCTCGATGAGGCCTGTTCGTGATCGCGGGCGTGGTGAAATCGTGATTACAATGAGTTCCTGAGCAGTCACTGTGTCGGCGTATCTGTGGTAGCGAGCACAAAATACTGAAGTGTCATTTTCGTTGTGGATCAGGTGAACTAATAACCGTAGAGACTGTAACAGCTACGTAACGGGCGGGTGGGCAACCGCGGCATGATGAAGTCGATGTGTTTACGCGGCGGGTATTGCTGACAATAATGAGGCGTAGCGGCGCTGAGGCATGGTGCGATCACGTCTTGCGAAACTCAATCAATTAATAAATAAACATCAATGACGATCGCAAATGTTCATCTTTCATGCACGTGTCGTGCTGGGCTCTCCGGAGAACTGCAGGTTGCGGAGATGGCGTGAGATATGAGCTCAGACCTTTAAAAGGTTTTAATGGTCTCGCGAATGGTCGGTCGATAGCGGTGTGGAGTCCGCTGAGGTGGTGGCAGTCTGACTTTGTTAACTGTGGTCTGGACGCAGGCTGTTGCTCGGCGGACTCCTGGGTTTCCTGGTGCGGTTCGTCGTCGATGAATGACATTTGAATGAGCGCGGCGTGGGCCACGGTATGGACGCCGAACGGCTGGCTCCCGGACCATAACTGCTCGGCATGTGTTTCTGGCGTGCTATGGTTGAGGTGACTGCTGCGCGCCAGCGTGTGCGTGTGGTTTATTGGGGGCTGATAATTGAATATGTGGTGGACTGTATATGACAGGTATGTCTGCTGGCGTCATGGCGTGGCCATTGGCTGTGTGTGCCTCGCGAATGTCCGCGGTTCAACTAATCATAACAGAGAGCAGTTCTAAATGATCTGGCACCTGCGGGAGCAACTTCTGGTACTGGTTATGAATGATCCGGTACTGACGAGCAATAGTCTTGAAATAGAAAGTGACGGAAGAGGAGGAAGACGGAGGGAGATAAAGGCCAGGCGGAAAATGGTTTTGATGTGAGGATGGTGACGAGGGTAATCAAAGTATCGTTGCGAGGCAGAACACACAGAGACACCCAGACCCACAGATACCTGCGCGGGCATTACATAACCCACAGCAAATACGAAGGCCATAATGCGCTCCTGGGCGAACCCGGCGTGGGCATCGCGGCAGACCTGCGACGCGTTGAATCGGCATGGCAAGTGGTGAAGAACAAATGCGCCGGAAAGCTGAAAGAGGAACTTCGGTGAGACAGAGACGCAAGGTGGTGATCGGCATGTGGTGAACATGTTGTCCCATTAAGAAGTGCGCTTAACTGCAGGCGCATTACTGCGCGCGATTTAGTGCTGCGGCATCAAACCGAAAACCATTCCCGAGCAGGACGGCGGCTGTGGTTGATTTAAACGCTGTTAAATTACGGCGCTGAGTGCTGGTGGTTAATGCTGCTCACGGGCGGAGACCGTGTGCCGGACGGCGCAACACCTGGCCAGTTACAGGTTACCAATCTGCCATAAACAAGTTAAAGGAAGCCAGTAATTCGGGATGTGGTGGTCAATGCCCAGGTGAAGTGAGCCACTGGTGTGTGCTGAAGTTGTGGATGCAGAGGCAATGGTTGTCTGTATTTTGTAGGTCAGCCGTGGTCAGCAGACATGATTGCTCTGCTGTTGATGTAATGTGGGGGAGCAGGTCGTTCTCAAGGGACTCACTGTTTGAGTTAACTGACTCTTCCTGAAGACAGGTGATGTGAGGGATTGCCTGAGGTATGGCAGTCCATCCTCTTTCATGTCACTGAAAAGTCTGACGACCAACAGGCAGCAATCGTGAACGATCGATCTGGTAGTGTCGTTCGGAGTCATAAAATGCAATGAAAACGAAATAATCCGACCGTGCGACCCTCGGCGGAGAAATGCAAGCTGTGGAGGTTCAGGCAAGCAGACGGTGAACAATGAAGAATGGAAAAATGATGCGGCGGCGAGACTTCGGCCAGCGTCTACGAAGCCGGGATTTACCATCCTGCCAGGTGGCTGCTATTGATCGAGCGGATATCAGCCAGCAAACGTGGGCTATGAACGCTGATATCAGTGGCGCAATCTTTGCTGGTCGAGGCGAGAAAGGTACACACACACACACACACTGCTGGTGCCTGAAACACCGGCGCAGTGCATTATAATGCGGTGTGCGCGATGCGTGCCAAGCTAACGCAATGACAAATTGGGTGGTTCGGCATGGGGCGTGAGACACGAGAAAAGCAATGTTCTTCAGATCGGCTGTTGATCTTGCTCCCATTTCTGAAGTGGTGACTGCGGGATATAAAGGCTTGTGGCCGGGATGCAGCCGCTTATGGCGTCGCGTTCGTGTCGTGTGAAATAAAGAACGCTTTCCTGAGACATCAATTGTTCGTCTTCGTTGACCCGAAATTGTCTGCTGTACGGAAAGTGACGTTTCTGGTGGTCATAATAACCACGTAATCGGTGAAGGTTTTTCGGACTGGTCTTGTCATATTCTTCGGGTATTCCCGGTCGACGGCTCCTTTGTTTCTTCTTCTTAACTCTGCAGTGTCTCTCCCGCCATTGGTGCTACCACAGATCTGCTGCTGGCACCATGCCTGTTTCTTGTCCTGGTCTGGCTTTCCGTCAGTGGGATCTTTCAAAGGTTGATCGCCGAGCTCGCGACGGTGTCTTTCGGTGCGTTCGTGCTGGTGCAGGCTCTGGACTCTTTATCGTTTCGGCACCGGCGTGATGGCGAGATGCTGGCTCACTCCCTCCTCGGCTCACTGCGCTGTCGGCAGCTGAATCGCAATGGGTTGGTTGAAAGACAGTTTATGGCAGATAACGAACTCCATGTCGTGCAGACAGACGTTCACGGAAGACGATGCTGTGAACATCACGCGTCATCGAATTGACGAAGATGATGAAAGGTCTGTGCCGGCGCTGCGGGCGGTGGCGTTGACGGGCCAGCCTGTGGTGGTTGACACTAAATGGCGATAAAAAGTTGTCCGCACCCACGATAGTAATGCAAAGTGAGCACGCTGGACCAGCCGACTGGGGTGTGGTTTGCCTGTCGTTGGCTTTTACATTGGCACCGTATCCGCCATTCGTCAAATGGCGCTAACGATCAGCGAAGGTCATCTCTTTCCTGTGGAGGGAAGGCCTCTCCAGACCAGGTTATAATGTCATATGTTCCCATTTATGGTTCAACAAAACCGAAAGCAAGAACCCGACCCACTCGCCTGTACCATTCGTAACTTCCACTGCGTATGTTTTGTTGGCGACTGTGATGGTAACTGGGCAACATAACTGTTTTTGATCAGCAGCTTTATTACATGTTGCATTAACCGGCAATCGTGTTTCACGAAGCTATTCGCCATTTCAACCTCTGAAGCGGTAATAATAAAATGCTGAAAGGCAAACCGATTTTGTTATATGCGGTATGACAGGATGTTGTCATGAAACGACCGTCGCAGATGGCGCTGTTTGAATCGTGAATTGAGACCCTGCTCGAGGCTGTTTCTGGTGAGCTCTATTCTGGGGAGGGCAGTGGTTTGCTGAAGTGGCAGGCTTCCTGTGGAACCAACATATCAGGTCGGCAATGTCTGAGGTCAAAGTCTGGTGTCATAACGAACCTGTCTGTGCTATATGATCGCACAAAGCTTTAATAAGGGCTCACTGAGGCTGCTGGTGAGATTATCGCAGGCATAACCCCAGTCGTGCACAAACACATGAATATAAACTGCTCACAGAATGAAACTTTGTCACTGTGCGCTAACA
>BRZM01000037.1:854719-878596 GCA_033238685.1 Lates japonicus | reverse complement strand
AGGAGAGAACTTACCTTTCGCTTTTTTCGTAAATATAACCCAACATCCTAATGGAGAAAATTGAGGTTTTTTTTTTGCAGCAGCAGCAGTAATTTCAGATTGATTCAGACCATCTGCCTAGTGTTATTAGTACAGAATATCCAGCCATGCAAAGATTAACACTGAAATTGATATCATAAGTCAAAGAGTGCTCTCTGTTCTTACCTTGCAAACACTATTTGTATTGTGTACTGTATCATTATTCTGCCCTGTCTCCTTACAGACACTGATTACACCAGTCCTTACAAAAGAAGATGTCGTGATTTATAAGGATTGCACCTTAGTGTGGGCGCACTAATGTGTCCGTATGTTCGCTTGAACTCTGTTCATTGTGACTATTCTCGAGACCCCGCTAAGTTTTAACACAAGAAGTTCATATTTAGCTGTCACATCTCATTGGCTACTTGTGCTCCCCAACGGTCCTGTTTCAACAAAGTTTACCAAGGTTACTGGCGTCACAGCAGTTGTTTCCTGAAGAGATGGAGTAAATTAAATGGGCCGGATGACTCAGCAAAATGTTCTCACAGGCCGACACGCACCCATACACGGACACGCACGTTGACGTGTCGTCACGCCCACGCAAACTTTGCACACATACGCCAAATATTGTTGATGTGTCACTCGACACCCTCTCTCTTTTTCTCGCTCTTGCTCTCTCCCCCCCTCTCTCTCACACATGCAGATACATCTCCCTCTTCCACACTCAATGTGGCTCATGGCACTGAGAACAATGACTAGTGCAATGAGTGGCATGTACAGCTTAACTTGGGCTTTGGTGTGTGTGTGAGTGAGTGAACATCTCTGTGTGTGAGCCGTATTTGATGTCAGCAGGGTTGATTCACACTCACTTACCCCCCGACAACTGGAATCATACCACCCGCCTCTTGACGAGCTCACATCAACACAGCACGCACGCGCGCACACACACACACACACACACACACACACACACACACACACACACACACACACACACAGCTAATTAGGAGTCTTCATTATTGTTGGATTATGCTGTTCAGCTCTGGTGGTGCCACAGGCTTTTCTTATAGTTGAAGGAGGTAAGGACTCTAAATACATTTAGCAGTCTGCTACTTTGACTTAAATAATGGATTTGAGCAAGACTAACCAATGAAGACAGCAGTGTTATTCATCCGCCGCCACAACACTAAGTCTATAGTCCTCCTCATGTCTTATATGGCTACTATGAGGTAGTTTGTTTTCTTTATATGCATATTTTTTGAACCACATTTAGGGCCACAACGCTTTTATAGATCAGGTTGAAGAAATTAGATGATTTATTGCAACTTTTTTGTTGTTTTCACCATCATCTATTCTAATGACTGCACAAAAATAACAATAAATCAAAATGATGCAGGTTGGTCAACAAAACCTCAGGTTAGCCAGATTTTGCTGAAGAGAAAACAAAGGGTTAACAGTGCATTATTGTTACCCAAACTGTCCTTTTGTAAATATCTGTTACAGTTTAAGGTGTTAAGAGTTCCCCAAGTTCACACTGTTGGTTTACTGTACTTAGAGTAGTTGTGTACACAGATTCCCCTGTGCAGTGAGGGGTTATTCCATTTTAGTACGCCACTTTCACTTTACGCCCAAATAAAGTTTGTCCATCCATTTTCAGGTTCATCAGAAGGTTATGGTGGCTGCAGGCCAAGAAATGCGCTGCTTTACATAGCTTGTCTACATTCACTTGACACCTCTTTTGCGTTTGCCTCTTATTTACCCATTCACCACACACACCAATGGCATCAGAGCTCATATGGGAGGCACTGGCTCGCCGACTGGGGAGAGCAATCAGGTTCAGCATCCCACTCAAGGCCACTTTGATGCCTGTGACAGCAGTGAGCTGGGGATCAAACCGCCAACCCTGCAATTAGCGGATGACGGGCTGCACCTCCTGAGCCAAAACGAACTGCCCAAATGTCCAGATCCCCAGCCACCATCCTCCTCCAGCTGTTCCTAGGCAACCTGAGGCATTCCCAAACCAGATTAGATACAGTATACTGTATAATCCTTCCAGTGTGTTTCCCCTGGTCTCCTCCTGTTGATCCAGAAAGCCTCCAAAGGAAGACAGACAGGAAGTATCCTATTCCCATGCCCAAACCCCTTTCAACTGCCCTTTTCACAGCTAGGAGCACTGGTTTGTCTCAAGCTCCTTCCAGATGTCCAGCCATCTAATCCTGCTCCTGAAGAAGTGCACCCTGTAAGTAGGTAAAACTTATTTCAGCCTTTGAACCCCATAAAGTGATTTAGATGTCTGGCTGGACAGTTCAGGTATTTACATCCCGGGCGTGATTATCTGGAACAAGTAATCTCAGTAGCTACTTGATGAGTACAACCACAACCGCATTAAACCACAATTTTAAAAATCCTATTCGGTAAAAAAGGGCCCACCATACCCTAGTTGGTGAATGGAAATTCAATTAGTGTCCTGTACTTGCAAATTAACCCAGTACATGTAATATAGAAAATGCTGTTAGGTGTCATTGCTCAAGGGTAATTTGGCAATATTAGGAACTGAACCTTTCATTATGTTGGCTCTCATAGCCAATTCACACTCAACTGATCCTCCCATTGGCTCTTCTTTTTCCTCTTAAAACCACCCCACTCCCTCCTCTCTCCTCTTGCACTTTCCATACAACCATAAATGAAATATTTTGTATTTGGTGATGACAGTGTGTCTGTGTCTCTTTTTATGTGTACATGTGACAGTATCTATTAGGTGCAGATGTGTTTGCCTCTGCTCATGGATGCCCTGGTTGTGTATTTGCGTGGTGTGTGGTTTTTTGTATGTCTATGTGTTATTCTCGGTCACGACTCTCTCCTCTGCTGGCTTGTTACCGCCTCCTTACATCATCAGTCCAAAAGATCTTTAAATCTCTGCAGCTACTTTTGATTAAAAACTGTACTGCTGCTTCATGCTATGTTGCAAGGTGACTCCAGAGCTCTACCAGGAAAGAAATTCCGTATATGTGGTATATTTTCCACAGAAAAAGAAGTTGGCCTGAAGGTGGATAGACAGAAGGGAGGGTAGTTGTGTCTGCCACTGGGTGAAGGATGTACTCCAGCTGTGAACTGAGGGTGGCTGGTACTACACCTGGCTTTATGCTTATCATCCCCTCCCAAAAGTGCCTTTGAACAAGGTGTTGACACTTCTAAAGTGGAAGTACACTGTGGTGACCCTGTTCCTCTGACACAGAGATTCTACACTCACCCTTCTCTGTGCCCAACAACAATGGTTTTTATAGATGAAGCACCAGTAAAAACTTAACAGCACTCCAGTAGTCCTGACTTTACGTGAATCGTGGACTAACAATGCGT
Organism: Lates japonicus; assembly: GCA_033238685.1. Taxonomy (NCBI): domain Eukaryota; kingdom Metazoa; phylum Chordata; class Actinopteri; family Centropomidae; genus Lates; species Lates japonicus. The sequence goes on along the minus strand of BRZM01000037.1, from coordinate 875,221 downwards.
GGTAAACCCAGACTTCATGTTAGTCTCACACTGCTGGTGACGACAATCAAGCTGTGTTAATGACAGCCACGCTTGCAGTGTCCAGCACGACTCTCAAGATGCTAGCAAAATTAGCATTAATGGCAACAGCAACATGTGCTTGTTATGTTTGATCAGGATCTTGCCAGCATGATATTTTATGGTGAAATATGCATGCTGCAGTTTTGCTAGCAGTCTGTCAAACAGCCACGCAGAGGCAGGATGAGAAAGCTGGCTGCTGAGCCTGGGATTTAATTGCAGAAGGTATGCTCGGCAAAAATGGGTTCGATGTCGCCTCCAATCAGTGAACTGATCAATATTATTTTTGTGCCAAATTTACAGTTTTAATGATGCTAGTGCTGTCCACCCTGCTCTGCATGAAGCGAAATCAGTGGAACAAGTGTTTGTTTTGTTAAGATACAAGCCGTAAATGTGGTTTTAGTGGTTTGTTAGGCATAAAAGTGTGGTGAGATCAGACATATACTGTACGTGTTGCTGAATCTACAAGACTTAGCCTGTCTCTCACATGATGTAATTGAATGCCATTCAACCTATGAGATAGTTGCATCCTTTGAAAACAGCATGAGGGATTACTTTCCTCTGCAGTGGATTAAATTCTTCAACATATTCACATTTGCTTTAAACTTGTGGGAGAAAAAAAAAAGAAAAAGAAACCCACACTACATGAGAAGTCATTTATAATCATATAAGATATGGAGTGGGGAATATTGAATCCCAAGATGTTTACACTCTACAGCTCTGATACAGGAATGAAACATTTTTTCCTGCCACTGTGTGTGTGTATGCATATGTGTGTGATTGTGTGTGTGTGTGTGTGTGTCAGTGCTAGACCCTCAGGTATCAGCTACGAATATACACACACATTGAGATAGCATCATTCCTGAGGGGTAAAGTTGTGCTGACCAGATGAGTTGTTTTCCTTTCATCTAATATGTGTGTTTGGCTGGTTGAGGTTTTGGTTTTGGCTGTGTAAGTATGATTTCATTTTTTTTTTTTTTTAACTCTGTGTGCATGTGTAGTATTGTGTTGCATGGGTCCTATAAGGTCATGAAACTGACCTAGCATTTTGTCAACTTTCACACAAACTTTTTTGCTTTGAAAATATGAGCAAAAAATGGAGCTGATGGGTTTCTTAAATTTGACAAAAAGAATTTCTTCATTTCAGAAACAGGGCCACCTATATTAAATTAGGGGTGTTCCTCTGTCTTATTTCCTCTGAGACAGCTGGAATCAGTCTTTAATGTTCTGCTTCACATTTAACTTCGTTATTATCAGTTTGAAACTGTCGCTCAGGTCATATTTTTCCATTTGCAGAGGAACGCTTATTAACTCGAATTGAAACCGGGAGGAAGTTCTTTCTTTCCTCGCTCTCTACTTTGTAATGAATTTCTTTTAGCCAGAGAGGGAATGATCAAATATGCTTTTATTATTAAGAGTAAGATTGCTGACCAATTTTAGCCCCCTTTTTTACATTTTTGCAGTCTGTTTTCTATGAATCAGTATTTATAATCCTTTCTTTGCAATGAAAAATAATACAGTAATTACATCTTTTATTCCTTTGTTGCTTTATGGAAAAACTCTCTGTTTCCTATGTAGAATTACACATTAAATTAAGAATTATTGAGGATTGTTATAAGAATATTTAGTTTTTAATTCAGTTTACTAAGAAGAGCAGGCATTTGAAAATTCTAGATCTATAGCCTTTTGTATGTTTGTCGGGGTGTAAAAGGATATTTGTGTAAGCGTTCTGGTGTTTGTGTGTGTTTCTTCAGAGTCTCAGAAAACTGCAGCTGAGATGAAAGGAAAGAGGATGGAAGAGAAACATTCATTTGGTTCTGTCTCCCGCAATCCCTCGGTCTGTTTCAGGCCAGTTGCCATCTCTCTCTCTTTCTCACTCTCTCTCTGTTTCTTTCTGTTCCCCCTCTTTGTGTCTTCAAGGTAAAAAGCTGCTCCTTCTCTCATTATTTGTGTGACTCTGTGCATGTGTGTGTGTAGGTATGTATGTGTGCGAGCAACAGAGAGAAAGAAAGAGTTTGAGACCGTGAGTCAGACTTGCTGACCTCATGCAGTTATGCAGTTTTTTTTTTTTCCCCCTCAATCCATTTCCTGCGATACACACCCACACACACTCATTAACACGCACATGCACACTTTCGAAAGCATGCACAAGTCACAAATTAGTGTGTGCCTTGACTTAAACAAGAAAATGCACAAGCAGTAAACACAAACAGATGGGAAATGTTTAGCTTTTGCTTAAAATTGACTAATTAATTGAATGTTTTTGGATAAAATAGATGTTAAATTCAAGGGAGGAGTGTTTTTGCTTGTGATTGCTTTACATTGGAAAGAACTCCTAACCTCTATTTCCAGTAATATCAAATTTTACGAGGGTGCTACTGGGGGAGTTTCAGAGGAGGGAAATGAGAGGCAAGAGGTAATGCGATTCCAACTAGGAATATATAAGGCTGTGGGTAAACTTTGTGACAGATATAATGTGAAGAAGGAAAACAGCAAATAAAATTATTATGAACAAAACAGAAAAGGCGGGGATGAGAGAGCCCATGGTGCACTCGAGAGGAAGAGAAAGACCAGAAATAGCGTAGTATACTAAGAGAAAAAGAGGAGGGGAAGCAATGGAGAAACGAGAGGAGAAAGGACTGCTGTATATCAAGAGAAAGAGAGGAGGAAATGAGGAAATGAAATGAAAGTGCTTTTGATTTATTACATTTAAAACATTAATAGCAATCTTCAGAGAGGGAGAGAAAGAGAGAGAGAAAAACATCAGTGTGCTGTTAACATGTTGCTCAGAGAGAAGTAAGAGAGAAGCCAGGAGCTTGCAACATGCCCCTGCCAGCCCAGCTCCACATAGCTCCACACGTTAAATCATCCCAATAGCCAGGTCATCAGATTGATAATAACAGCCTGTTCATCAAAAATGCTGTTCACGGGAATCTCAGCTGGAACAGCTGAAATGCTTAATGCTGTCATGTCAAAATATCCAGTGGATGGGAGAAGAGAGGAGAAGAAACAGTATGTGTGTGTGTGTGTGTGTGTGTGTGTGCATGCAAGGAAGAAGGTTTAGGAAAGGAGACATGTGAATGTCAGTGGGGGAGGAGAGGAGAGAAGTAGAAACATGCTTATAGTACAGGATGCCCTGGTCACACTCACAACATACGCTCACATGTATGTTTTCACATCTTCACACATTTCACGGAATTCATTCAAGAATGTTGTAAATTAAAAGTCTCCTGCACTGAAGTGGTTCTGTTACCCAAGTTTGCATTTTAAGTTGTTTTTAGCCACACAAAGTCTTCTTGACGCAACAAGTTTTTTGTTTTTTCATCCTCTAGTATCTCTGCAGTTCACTGACACCCTTCATATACTGCATTCAAGCATAAGATTGTTAATTTTGACACTCTGCTCTCATACGCTCACGCTCTCGCACATAACTTTGATCCCACTCCACAATGCAACGGGCATATTGGTGAATATTTTGGGTGGAGCAGAGAAGGTTTTCTTAATTCCACTTAGCCTCCCACATTTCATCACACTGTAATCAAGACCACTACTTATTTTGCCTTTTTGAAGACGATCAACGAAAATGAGTAGAGCTGACTATTTCCCCCTTTTTTGCAGCTTTTTGTTTGAACTTTCCCTTGTCAACCTCCCTTAGTGCATTTACCTTCCTCTTTCCTTCCTCTCTCCCACACTTGGGAAGTCGTTTCCTTCCCAGCTCACGCCATCAGTGCTTTTTAACTCGTCCTACCTCCTATTGTCTTTACCTCTGTCTCTCTCTGCATGACCTCAATTCACAGGCAAGTTTATGATCATTGCTCCTCCCTGCACTCAACCCTGCCAGGTAGCTGTGTTGAGCTTCCTGGGCCAGTGTGTGGAGCAGCACAGGGAGTGTAAAGGCTTACAGCTTGCATGTGTGTGTGTGTGTGTGTGTGAGTAGAGAGAGAGAGAATCTCTGTTTCTCTCTCCTTTTCTGTCCTCAATTCCCAGGCAGCCCTCAACCCCCGCTTTTTGTCTCTCTTCACGCCGTGCATGTGTCTCTCTCACCAGGTGTATTTCATTTTGAGCTTGGGGCTAATGCATGTGTGCGAGTGAGAGAAGGAGGGGAAAAAAGCAGGGAGAGTGAGGAGACCTTGTTCTTGCAGTAAAACTAGAGGGGGAAATAAAATAGACTGCAATCAAGGCAATAACAGTAAAATTCCTTATGCAGAAAACTGTAAAAAAATGTCTTGTGTGTTTGTGTGAGCGTGTGCACAGACGTGTCTATGTATGGTTGTGATCTTAATTGTGAAGGAAGTGCGTGCCCCTCCCTCCCAGCTGTCATTGCTGCTCCTCCAGAGTCACTCACTGCCAACCAGCACCCTAGTGGTGCAAAAGTAATTGAAAGAACTCAAATGATATTAATCAAATGATCTGCCTCCTGCTTTTATTTGGCCCAGTCTGGGAGGGTCTTGTGCTCAATTTCCCACCATATCTTAAGAAATCCCCTCCAGCGCACACATCAAACGCAGCACAGTCTGGTGAGAAGGAAATTTAATTGAATCTGTTGATGGAAAAGTAAAATTAGTACTGAGTCTCCAAGTGGGCCTGTTATTATAATTTATTTATTCAAATATGTAAAGAGGAAATTCCGTATAGGTTACCTTAAACTCACAGGACAAAAAAAGCAGCCAATCAGCTAGAGTGTTAATTAAATGTATAATAAGGTCCAATCATCAGGGGTGTCATTTGCCTCGGCAGGGATTATGGATCCAGTGAATGTGGTTGGTCGGTAATAGAGCCTTCAGAGATAGCAGAGATTCACTGGAGCATATGGCTGCCACTTACTTTGGAGAATAGGCAAGCACTGCTGAAAAAGGCCAACAGTAATGTTAGTAAAGAGTTAGTATTTACAATCTCAAAGATATCTATTACATTGCTTAAGTATGTGGATATACAGTTTAAACCCATGTGATTGTTAAACATCCCATTCCCATATTAGAGCAGTCTCCACCTCTGGCTAGGCTTTCAAGAAGAGTTTGGAACCCAGGAATTTATCCCCATTCAAGAGCAATTGAGGTCAGTCTCTGATGGGTGATAGGTCACAGTCAATGTTACATTCCAGAACCTAAAGGGCGATTTATATTGTCAGGGCTTTTAGGCCAGAAACCCCTCCACACCAAACAAAGAACAATCGTCGTTTAGACATCACTTTGTGCACCAGAGCATCACCAGGGTCTTCCAAACAAGGCCAAAGATACACTATTGATATCGAGTTTGATATGTATTTTTATTTACAATAATATGACAACAACATTTTTAAAGCTTACAGTTGAATTTTATTTCCCACTTCTTAAGTTTTATACTTGAACTAATAACTTGCCAGTGCTTTCAGGTAAGGCGACTTTTAGCATTTCTGTACTGTAATGTTTACTAATCCACAGACATATACACCAATAACAGTGTATCTGTAATAAGGTAATATCATCTGTTTAATTTATTAATCTAATCTAACTCATATAAACAAGGTCTGGCCCACACATTTTTGGCCATACAGTGTATTGTGAGTCCAATGAACTTTCCTTCTTTCTTTGCCATTTCCGTTTGAAGAAAACACCTTGCACATGGTTATTCATTATTGAGGCTTATTTACAAGCAGTACAGGAAGCTCAATTATTTTGAGGCACTGTACATAAAACCACCACAGTTTCTGACAAATTTTCATGAAAGGAGGTAACATTTCAGCCAACATTGCACTTAATTGCAACATGAAACACTACATTTTTTGTAAACACATTCTCGTGTACTTGTGGGTTTGGAAATCAGATTCCACTGATTTATTGGTTTTCCCAAGGCAAAGGGCGACGTATACCACCAGTGTGCTTGACAGGGGGGCCTTCTGTTCTACAAAACCCAGAACATTTCAGTAATCTGGGGAAAGCTGGTGTCTCATCCTCCTTTCTCTTTGCTTATCAACTTGCTCTCCCCTCCCTCTGTTACCTTTCAATGCTCCCAGTCCCTTCTCTCCTCCATCGCTCCCCTTCTCTTACTCCAGCTCACCCATTTGTCCCTAAATACACTCTCTCCTGTCTTTCAAACCTCTCTCCTGCTCTTCCCCTTCTCTCTGTCCTTTTCTTCCTTCATTTTTCTTTTGTTCATTTATCTACCTCTACCTTCAGCTACTCATTTCATAAAGCTTTCAATTTCTCCCAGCATCTCTTGAGCCCCCATCCGCGCCTTTTACCTTCTTCTCTCTCTTGAAGTAGTGAGAGAGAGAGAGAATTGAAAGGAGATGAGTTGAAAAGATGAAAACCTGAAAGGATGGATCGAGAAGGGGGAGGGACGATGAAGAGGAGAGGGAGGCGAGGAAGACGATCAAAGGAGACTCAGAGAGGTTCCTGAATTGGGTGAAGATTAAATCGGTGTGTAGTTGAGAGATAGAGAGAGAGAGAGAGAGGAGGAGGGAGGGCGGGTGGATGACAGAAAATACTCCATGTAACATATTTAAAAGTGAAACTGGTTAATAAAAACATGTTCTTATTCTAGAAGAGGGTCTACAATACACTTATGGTGCAGAGATAGACTTAGTTTCATTAGTTTCACATAAGCATTAATGATTTTGAATTTAAATGTGTAGCCCTAATGAAATCTTGTGTGAGCCACACTTCTTTTATAAGCACCACATTAGTACTTGAATAGAAAATCTGCAGATGATGCAGGCAACAAAATTACCTGGACCGGGCACCCTTTTTGCAAAAGCATGTCAACCATGATGATTGCCGAAATTCACTGGCAACTTTGATGTGTTTACCAGCCAGAAGTTTATATGCTTGGGTAATTGGCTGAGCAGACAAAGTAAGTCAGATTTTGCCAGACTGTATTTGGTGACTGGAAGTGTTAAACTCCAGCGGCCTCTTCTTTCGGGAACATAATGGCTCGTGAGTGAGAAATTGAACAAGTACAAGAATATTTTTCGAAAAGCGTGCAATTTACCACTCCAGCTCGTGCCTGTTGAGCAACCAGGACTTCCAGAAAAGGGCACCTAATATTTATTCAACAGCTTAGAGGCAATCTTAAAGTGTGGGAATAATTCTTCATAAAGAATGGGTCTATGGCTACTGTTTTGTCAGGGTTCCCCTCAATGGCCAATCTTGCTGAGCGTTTTTAGTGTCTTCAGCTCACTATTTTTGATTTTCCTGTATGCTGTACCTGCTGCACTTAACAGACAGACCAAGTGAGCAAATGGCTCATACATAAATATATTGTAGTGTTTAGTAGAGTGCATGCAGCCACCACCACCACCACTTCCCTCAAGTTGGTGAAGACCAAAATAGAGCTAAAGAAGAAGGTGAGGAATGTTGGACTTCCATTTGCTACAGGGCCAGAAACACAACTTCAGAGTAAGCTTGCTCCATATCTGCTGGTTGTGTAAATGGGCAACAACTTGTTTTACAAGTTCACCACATCAACCTCAAAATAAATCATTGTTTTCTTAGAATAAGTGCCCAACATATCTGATGATTGCCAAGTCAAACTAGTCTTAAACCTATTGATATGTTATAGGTTCTTCTTTTCATAGCAGTGAGAATCTGTATCACCTTTAGGCCAATGTGATGTGAACACAATGTTTGGTCCTAGTAAGCACAAGTGGTGCATTTGGCTAGTGTCGTAATTAGACAACAAAAGCCTGTAAATGTTAAATCACAACCCTTATAGACAATACATCCTGTCGCGGCAGTTAGTAACCCTAGCGCTGTTTATGGGCATGCAAGAGAAGTCATGTCTGTTAGAAGATGATGAACTGGCAGTGGGTGTCAACAAGAGTTAAACAAGTAGCCTGCGACTGAGGAAGCTATCAATTTCACTGCCAGACTTCAGGCTGGAACAAAATAAACTCTCTCAGCCTCTTTTTTAACTGCCTCAAGGTAGCCCTCACACAATAACAGAAAATACCACAGTCTTTTGTACTCAGTATTTCCCAAGGGTGTGGACGTAATGTAACCTCGGAAAACATTTCCACGTATCCTTCAAAGAGTTCTTGCAGGACGAATTCCGCAATGTTTAAGTAAAAGTCAGTCTCAAAGTGATTTGAATTTTTTGTTCTTCTGATCAATAACAGAGTAAGGATTCTGATTGACAGCAAGGTAACCCCCTGACGCTACTTAAGCTGTATGGAATAATGGTCTTTTTTCTTGCACACCTTTTGCCCTCTCATCTCCACCTTTGCCCCTTCTTCACTTGGTCCTCTTTTCCCAGCAGTCAGGCATCTAGCCCAGCATTCTTCATCCGTACCACCTCCATTTTAGTCTCTCTCTTACACTACGTAGATCCTCTCCTCAGTACATACTTCTTTTATCCCCTCTGTCCTCTTTTCAGTTCATTTGTTTCCATCTTTCTCTGCCACATCTTTCTTGATGACTTTGGGGAGCACTGGTCGCTGTGGCCATCAGATAATAATGTCCTTGATCGATAACATTCCGTGCGTGCACGTGTGCATGTTTGTGTATGTGTGTTTGTAGGCAAGTCAGCCATTCGTGTGTGTGTCGGTGTGTACCAGTGGGAGTGTGTGTATGTGTGCGTGTGTGTAGCCTTTTAAGGGGTATCTCTTTGGGATCAGCATGTGGCTGAGCATTGAGCTTTTAATACCCCTGCTAAAGCTATAGGGGCCAACATTCCTCTTCTACGTCGTCCTCCCTCCCTAATTAAGCTTTTAATACAAGTTAAAAACCGTAGAAGACCTTATTACTATTCATGGAAGAAAGGAGGAAAGAAAGAAGAGGAGGAGGAGGAGCCTGAAAATAGGAGAGCAAGGATAGCAGAGAGAGAAACTGGAAGAGGTGAAGACCGCACCAAGAAAGAAATGGCAGAAAAGGAGAGGGATTACAGGAGGGAATAGATGGAGTATCGTGAGAGACAGTTGGCAGTCATACCCGATTTAAAACAAGCACAGTATTTTCCATAATGCTGACAGTTTTAAAATGCTAAATTAGCTGTGAAAATGTCACAAGGTCTCAGCGAGGATTGTCTCAGCGCAGACAAGAGATGGAAATTTTGACTACCTTTCACCTGAGGCTGAGTAACCCGACTAACCCGATGAGACTGGGAAATGTCAGTGAATCTCTTAAGGATAAGCTCGGCGTGACGATAACGTCTCAACTAATCTTGATTATGAGTGTGTTACCAAATGTAATTGGACACATGATTTACAGGTATGCATATCCATATGTTCCAGAAAGGTGTTTTGAAAGCTGGATGGAAAAGGAGTTGATTTACAAGCATTAAGAGGGTGAATACAAGCAGGCGTTCATTGCTTTACAGTCACATCTAATATCACTTCAGCCAATCATTGGCAGCATGCTGCAATTACAAGGTAAGTTAGGTTTTGAATTCATCAGCTACATTGTGTGTCATGATTGGTGACTCATCTAGTAGATAGATAAAATATACACTTGTATTACTACATACATAATACAGATCATTTCTCCCCAGTAAATGTAATGTATATTTCAGAGTCTCTGCAATGTATTTAAGTTCCAAGTAGTGGTTAAGTAAGATTAAATAAATGAAGATTTTAAAATGAAGTGCTACCACCCATTTGACAGACTCATAAAGACAAAAAGTGACCCAATAAGGTTTTATATTCTTTAAAAGCAAATCTGAAATACATATTGGCCTTACACTGTGAAATAAATTCATGAGGAGCTCTATCCAGTAACTAACTGGGAAGCAAATGTAAGAAAAAAGCTGTACTATGTTCTCCTCTCTTGGCACATAAGCAGTATTCTGAAGTGATGTCACAGTTGTCTAATGGTCTTTTTGGGAAGATCAGACCACGATTTAGACATACCCATTGGTTTTAATGAAAGAACACTGCTAACAAAGAAACTAACAGGTTTAGGATAGTTGAATGCCTGTTCAAAGTAAAACTGGAGGCTAAATGTCAAGTTGTTTTAAATCGACTAATGGTTTAAGCACCCCTGGCGTTGACATTTCTCTCCTTTTCTTGCCTGGATTAAGATTAGATTTGTTTGAATGTTAAATAAAGTAGATATATAGTGCAAGGAAAGAGCCATAGAACACGACTGAACTATAATGCAAGCACACACAAAAGGTCGGGAACTTTTCTGTCACAGTGGGGCTCTGACCTACAAGACAGGTAAAAACACAGAACATCAGACAGGGAGAAAAAGCCACTGAAGAACACACTTAAACTGAATCACAGTCATGTTTCTTTCCTTTACTTATGTCTCTTCCTCCTCCTCCTCACATGTTTCCTCTGTGTCTCCCACTTGGTGTAGCAGGAACAAACAGAATAATGTTAAAGCATGTTGCCGTGTCTGGATCTATCAGCATGTGTATCTATATACAGGTAATACTGCGTGTCGAATGCGTGCGTGTGTGTGCGATGCTATGATGTTTCTTTTTGAATATTGTAGCATCAACAGGGTTCAACTTTGATCGCAGCTGGATGCTGTTTGATCAGCTACTCATCTGTCTGTCTCACTCTCCTTCTATAACATCAAAGACTGGAAGGGTTGTGTTGTGTCGTTACTGTGGAAAATCTTGCTAAAATGAAATATGTGAATTTAGTCAAGAATCTTTTCACTAAGCTATTGTGAGAGTCAACCACTGGCGTCAATGCTAAGTGAGTCACAATTAAACATGAAATGACTTCTGTCATGGTGGTGGTAATTTTCACCACCATAATAGATATCCTGCTTCTCACTAAAACTCTTTAAAATGGCACACATGCTGTAACAGTAGGCATGCAGGGGAAAAATAAGAAAGCCAATTATATTCCCTTTTATGAGAAGCAACTGCCTTCACTACAGAACCTCTCTGGGACTGTATGGAAATGATTAGGATTTCATTTTAAATATATATATGTATATATAAAATCAATATAACCCTAACCCTTGACACAACAATAACCTCGAACACTATTACACCACCACTATCCCACATTGTATTGCCTTGACAACAACAAAGAAAAGAAAATTCAGCTGCTCTCTAATTTTAATATGCTCCCCTTTCTGACCCTCTCTACTAAGAATTTGTGTACAGTACCTAACAATGCAGGCATATTGCCGTATTCCACAAGACCTTGACAAAGCATGTAATGTTCATGGACACTGGCAGCTGCAGCAACAATAAACCCCAACTCAAAGCACAAATGCCCTTTGGTAACTCACCAGCCATTAATAGATTGACTGTCCCCAGTGTAAATATACAGATTTTATCATCCAGCTTTTAAATCTTTCCACAGAATCATTGAGATGTTGCTGCTGCTGCTGATGATAATGATGATGATGATAATGATGATGAGAGAGATGAGCAGAGCTGATACGATTACCCAAAATGACCCTACTTTGTTAGATACTAATCAGCAGGCTAAGGTTAAAACCGGTCACACTGATGTTTCATGTATCTATTATGTCTATGTTGCTTGAATAATGGAGTCAGGGGCGTTCACAGATATTTGCTACACTCTTTTATTTTATGCTGGGAGAGACAATCAGACAGACATTGTTTTCAGGTCTCAATGAAACACGTCCTAGTAATAATACTTTCACAATTGTTATTAAATATCAAATTATTCCCCAAGTGCAGTCTTAAGTTCCACGCATAGAGAAGGATTCAACAAAAATGGCATGACATTTGAGAAAACTGCAAGTGCCTTTATGGCTTTAGAGAAAAGCCCTAGATTGTAAGTAAGCCACTTACCAATTCATAAAAGCACTTCTCCAAGACTTGAAACCTTTAAACAGGATGGCTGACCTTAAGGTTCTTTATAAGCCACAGTCTTTATAATAGGGCAGATATTTTAAGTGCTTCCTAAAAAGAACTTTGATTTAATTCATTGAGATGAAAACCTCACAAACAAAGCTAAACAGTAGTCAAGAGGGGCATAATTATTGTAGACTGAAGTACTCCCAGCAATTTCTTCATCATCAGATTAATTGGCCATTATTCAGTAACTGTGCAAGTAAATTGTCACTGCCAACCACAATAAAGTTCACCTGGTAAATCAAACTTTTGCCCAACATTTAAACTTGGAGTTCTGGTACATAGCTTTGGGCAGCTCTTAAGATGTTGTTTACACTAACCCTGACATTTTATCTGAAAAGTGACTCACATTAAACACACATACACACTGGGTAATACTTGCTTGGTCTTTTTGAGCCCGGTGGTCTAATATGAGTTGTCAGCTCACCCACATTGTTTTGACTTGTTACAAGAGATGGCGCTGCTGGAGGGTGGGCGTATATGTCACGGCGCTGCGTGTGTGTTTTCTTACATGCAAATGACTTTGTATGTGTCATTTTTTTTTCACCCTGCGTTTTTGCTCATGTTATTGTAAACTGTCAACAAATTGTAAGCCAAGCAGGAAAAAATGTGTGCATGTGCATAACATGTGCCGAGCATATGTGTGACCATTATATAAAATGTTGAACATATAAACATGGCTGTAAATTGTGTGTGTAACACGGCTGAAGATCTTTTCTCTTTCTCGCTCTTTTCATCCTGTTTTGTTTTATTCCATTGAAATAGTTTGACATAGTCCTCACACATACAACTGTAGCTGCATATACAGTACACACTCCCACACACAATCACACATGCCCTTTGGGGCAGATTCTATCAGATGCCGATCCAGTGTTGCAACAAGAATGTCGAATACTTTCAGTCTACACAATCTGTAAAAGAAATCATGCGCACACACACAAAATAATCCACTTCAGCTTTGTCTCTCTATGCTCTTTCTCTCTTTCCAGTAACATCCTTTAGATTGGTCATCTGGCATCTACATATTCACAGATAGAGGCATGTTCATGAGTTCTTCCTACACTGTTAATTTTGCAGCCTGATAAAATAATGTTGAAGGGATGAAATGGAAAGAGAGCCACCCGCAGACCCTGCAGCGACAAGTCCAGATGTTGCTCGGTGAAGGGTCAGTAATCTTTCGGTCGCAGGCCATCTAGGTCATTGTCGCCTTTCAACGCCGGTTACTTGTCTTTGAATGTGAACATTAATGAGACATTATATCTATCATAAGTTATTTCACGTCCTTAGATCAACTATAATTATAACTTAAAAGGCAAAACACCCACTCCAACCAAATCCTGATAGCTGCAATATGCAATCTTCATCAACCTGATGATGCAATACGTTTAAATCTTGCGCTGACATCAGTGTGTGTGTGTGAATGATGTGTGGGTGGAACAGGCAGTGAGAAAATAGTTGTGAATTCTCAGGGAAGGTGGGAAAATCTGGACATGGTTAAGTGTCAGTGGGACGCGCTTCCCTCCCTTCACAGCAACCTTCAGCTTGCCCTTAAGCAGAACGCTTAACCACCAAATGCTTTGGTGAAAGTTTGCAAGGCGCACCAATTACAAGCGAAGAAAACTGGGCAGCCCGCAGGTCTGAATATGTTTAGCAGTATTAAAACGAAGTGGGGATTTGCTGTGTAAGGCCATGCATGTTGAGCGAAACCTTTCTCGGGATAAGTAACACTTTAAAAGAAACTGTGAAATTGAGGTCAAAAGAAGAAAGAGATACCTGATGCTAAGGAAATGTTGGCAGCTGTGATTTTGATTTTGCCCTCAGAAAACACACTGACTTTTAAGACAGAAGTAGAAGTAAAGTCTTTATCTCTTACTGTCACTCTTTTAGTCTGTCTCTTGCTCTCTCTCCCTGGTACTCTCATCATAGCAGTGGTGCCCTTTGCTATCTCAGTAGCTATCTGTAATGGGCACAATGTTCAAAGCAAAGCAGTGGTGTTTGTGTCTGGCCGTTAAGTGTCTCGGTATGCCTGCTTGTGCGTGCATGTGTGTGTATCCTTGTACAAATGTCTTTTCAATGGTCTCATATGCTCTCTCTCTCTCCCTCACTGTCTCTCTCTCGTCTTCTCTCTCTCTCAGCCCTCCAGAGAAGTCAAAATCTTCCTTCCAGTCAATTGAAGCCGTTTTCATGTCTAGCACCCTGTGCCGCTGCAGGCAATGTGCATGTGTGTCTGTGTTCATGAGTATGAACAAGAAAGAGGAGGCTTGCAGTTTTGTGTGCAGGTTCATATGTTTGTGTGTGTGTGTGTGTGTGTGTGTGTGTGTGTGTGTGTGTGTGTGTGTGTGTGTGTGTGTAGGCTGCAGGCTGGCTATGGCTGTATGATGCCTGCAGAGCATAGATGGAGGACAAGACTATCTTGCTGTCTTGCTGTCTGTTTGATGTGTGATAAACTGCATAATTTAGCAGAAGTTAAATTATCCTGTGTAGTATGTGTGTGTTAATCAGGAGTTTTATTAAAGCTGGTCATGTGAATCCTAATTTCCTATATGATTATCATAATAGTCTGGATTTAAATATACAGCCATGAGCACAAACTCATAAAACAAACTCATCTTATATAATTCCAATAACATTTCTAATAACAGGAAGTCAAGTGGAACAAACTCCACATATTAAACGTATACATATGTTATACAACACATAAATATTCTGTCTGTTTAGCCTGAATTACACCAACATCCATTCATTTATGGTAATTTGTGGAAAAATTTTACCCTCAAGTTCTCTTATGCACTAATGCAAACCTGTCCTGTGGCTGCACTGGAATGTGATCTAGCAATGTTACAGTAACTGCCTAATGGGTTACAGGTTGTATGATTGCCAGTAAAAATGGTTGGAATACACCTTTATACTACAGAGCGCAGGAATGTCTCAAATGTCCTTGCTCTAAGCATCTGTGTGTGCAGGTTTGAAACTGAAATATTTCCTGCTATAAAATTTCCTTGACTGCATTTACATGCACTTCAGTGAACGGGTTACCATGGCTTTATCCAGTAAGCTGATTTCTTAAATGTCATTTAAATGAGAAACCTGGGAGATTAGGGAAACCTGATTTCCCCAGGCAGATTTATCCTAGAGAATGCATGTTTCTCTGCCATGTACATTGTACAGGTAACCAAGTTTCTAATCACCTTTATACAACTACGCATGAATATAACAGACTTAAGGCAGTGGAAGAGTAAGCAGGTGGATAAAAGGAGGATCATGATATAAAGATAATGTCAGGTCTAGAGGAGAAATCTGATTACTGACCTGCTGCATAAATGCATGGATTTACAGTAACCAGGTTCCTACAGTGCATGTAAATGTGTTCCCCAGTTACCCACGTAACCTGGTTTCTTTGAGTAACCTGCATGTAAGTGCATTGATTGTAGCTGCACCTGAATAATCTCAATGTGCTGTTGCATTATCTGTGGTTGACCTGTTATCAGCAGAATAGGAAACATACACCACCAAGCATCTTGTCTAACTGGCAGAAAGCGCTTCACTGTGAATTTCTCCATATAAGCTATGGATTCATAAAGCTCATCCAGCGACCTGCAGAGAGCAGCTAGGCACGTTCTAAGAGGTAAAATATATTGACTACTTAAAGGCACTCAGTTTTCCTGGTTTGGTTCTATACTACTTGATTATTCTGATGGTACACTGACATTGTGTATGAGCTCACATGCCTGTGTGTGTGTGTTTGGGTGTTTGTGTATTTGTGTGCGTGTGTGTATTCAGTACAGTAGCAATTATGTGAATAAACCCATTCATGTATAACGGACTCCCATCAGTACTGTGCAATCATTTTAACCATAATTATATTGGCCTCAGGTATTTTATATCACAGTTCAGTTGCTTGATCGACGTACAAATTTAGAGTTACAGCATGTTCTGTGTCATAAGGTGCAAACATTGATGTGGTATAGTTCATTAGTATTGGTTTAAGTGATGAGTTTAAGTATCTCATTATCTAAATGCTGATTTGGTGTTATTTAATTAATATTGGCATCAATGGAAAGTTTTAGTGTTTAATGATCTAAATGTTGTTTTCAAAGAATTTCATTAGCATCGCTTTCGACGGAGGTGTTTAGCACCACATACTCCAGCCTGAGTGTTATTTGAAAGAATTTCATTAGTATTTGTTTTAATGGGGCGTTTTAGTGTGTCTAAATGCTGCTTTTAATTGTTTTGACTGTAGTGGTTTCAGAGGGGCATTTAGGCATCAAATAAACGGCTGGAAATTGCTACCAGCCAAAGGCGGGTCATTTCGGGATACGGTTTGTAAATCTGTCAGTTTTTCATGTTTGTTCCTCTCTTCTATTCCCCAAATACACTTCCTCTGCTAAGATAGAAGAGTTTTAGAGTAAAATGAAATACCATTAGATCATATATATGTTTAGACACAGATTATTAATTGTCTATGTGTAATCTTTTCAGTTGAATGTATATTGGAAATGGATAAGTAATCATATTACACACATTCTAGATGAGAAATATTGAATTTTGCTCCACTAATCTAAATGGTATTAGTCTGATTCCCTGAAATGCTCTTCCAGGGACTTTTCCACATGATCAAGCAGCATATCTGCTGCATGGATGCTGGATGCACTCAAAGCAGGTGTTTCCACACAGGTGTGGTTTCTGACTTAATTAAGTTAATTGGTTAATTAAACAATCAATTATCCCATCATCCCCTCCCGTATGCCATTACGGTCATCGCACTACACTCGGCCTCTGTCCAAATCCTCCACTTGGCTTCAAATGATTTAAATGAGTGCATCTGTCTCCAGGATGGATGGATGGATGGATGGATGGATGGATGGATGGATTAAATAATGAAATGAAGGGAAAAAAATGATGGATGTGTGCACACAGGGAGCAGCGACAAATGGCTGGATGGATAGATAGATGAATGAAAGGATGGGTGGAACAGAGGGAGGGGTTAACTTTTCATAAAAGGCAGTGATCCTGGACGTATTCACTGAAATATTCCCAGTGCTCATCAGCAGGCAGATTTACTAACCTTTACTCGCTTTTGATGTCACAGCTCACATTCTTTGCCATTTTTAGGTTAATTAAAATGCCGCAGGCTTTATGAACATCAACTGCAGAGACTCTGAAAATGATACTTTTTTTTTCCCTCAGTATGACTAAAAATAGTGCAAATACCCAGATTTTTTCTTTAGTCTCGAGTCTCTAGTTTTTCTATCATGTACAAAATGGAGTTCGGACAGATTTTACCTTTTGTTTTTCAACATACATTCTGTTCTATTTCTTACCCTTTCTCTTATTTCCTCCACCTTTTCTCCACTACCTCCCTTAACACACACACACACACATGCAGACACACACATCTCACCCCTTCCTCTCCCTTCCTCTCTCTCTGTATCACCTCTGTGGATATAGTAGTCATGCAGACAGCTAATGTCAAACCACCAATTACACAGTCAGTCGCTTTTTATCCTCTCCCTCTTGCTTGTTCTGTCTTTGCGCACCCGCAACCACCCACTGACACACACGCTGAGACACACAGAGAGACACACACATACACACTCACGCAGATTCCAATGTCAGGCACTTTTGTTTATCAGTCACGTCAACAACAAGTGTTACAGCACGGCAATTACCACTAGACCAAGACCTTCTTTTTGGTTTCTCTCCCTCCCTCTCTCTCTCACACACACACAAGCACACACACACACACACACGCACACACACACACAGAGGACTTCAAAGAGGAGATACGCCCCTCCATACATGTTATTCATATGTTGCCGCTCTGAAAAAAAAAAAACCTTCTTCCTTTCATGCTACTGTCACTATCTATACATTTCTCCTCTCTCTCACAGACACTCTCACTCGTTCTCTCACACACACTATTTCTCTTTCTCCCTCCATCTCCCACTTGCTCTCACTTTCTCTCTTTCTCTAATACCATTATTGGAACCATCAGCCAGAGTGGTGGCATTTACTGGCCCTGACGCTCCCAGATACAGACACAGACACAGACACGCAAACACACATACACACACACGCATAGTGTCTATCCGGGCAGGCTGCCCACTGCATGCTAAGCTAATGAGATTGGCAAAGTGCCACATTACGAATATCAGCAGCAACCTTCCTTCCATTTTCTCTCAAATGCAGACACACACACATACACACACACACACACACACACACACTTAGATGCACGGATTCACACCCTGAGGCACAAAATCAGACGCGGACACAACGACAGACACAGGTGATCACACAAGAAGAGAAATTCAACCACGTGTTAAAAAGTTACGCCCACAAAGACATTTGTGCAGTTAGATACGAAACAGATAGAGAACAGGGTGTGAAACGAGGGAGGCTCAATTACCTAGCAGGAGTTTAAAATGAAAGAAAGGTTGATGGCTGGATGGAAAATGTTTTCAGGATTTCAGAGCCACTTTCATCTGGAATTAGGTAAAAAAAACATTGCTCATACTGACCGTATTTTATTACACAGTGTCAAAATGGAGCCTGGTTCCTCAAGCATGTACCATTTCTCTTGTTTTTATAACTTTAGAATACATCACTCAGGTTTGTTGGACTGCATGACCTTATATACATCCTTCTTTCTGTTATTCATTTCTCTCAGGCCTTGCCAAGTGACTTCATTCCATTCTAAAACAATAAGAAGTGGTTCCCGTCACATCTTTCCACCCAATCCCCTTTTTACACATCCATTAAAAATTCATATTCCCATACTTCCGGCCTAGTGCCATCTTTGGCACTGTGAGAGCATTTGTGAACTTCCTGTACACAAATGACACCAAAAGTGGGTAGAAATCACTTTGCATTTGCTTCATTGTGCTTGAAAGCACTGACATGAAATTTTCATGAAATGTTAGCCTAAAATCCATAAAAATTTAACTCTGAACGATACACTTGATATGGATACAAAGTGAATTCTGACTGAGAACAAGGAAACCAGCTTGTATTTGTGTTTATTTATACTCTTAATCTTGTAAGGGCCATTTTGAGGTAAACACTCAAGGTGAGGATGCTTAGAAAAGGCAAGTGTGTTAGGCAGTGAAATAATAAACTTGGACCTCTGACAAACGTATCGTCGATTTTACTACAGCTTAATAAGATCAAATCCAGTTACTGGTTCACTTTACAGTACAGTGTCCCCCAGTGTCTTTGAGAAACTTCCTGAGTTTGCTAACTGTATTTAATTAGCCACAATATTAAAGTTTAGAGGTCCTGCCTGCCAACATTTTGTCAAGTATTGTCTTAAATTAAAACTTCGTAGATGGACGACTGGAATTCTGTAAATTAAAGTGAGAAGCACTGCAATATGAGGTTAGCCTAAAGAATTATTAATGTAATAAATAAAATGTAAAAATCAAAAGCAAATTTAATAAAAAGCCAGTGTAAGGAAGTTCAAATTAAATTCCTGGATTATAAATGGGCAGGCAGGTGCAGTTCTTTTTTTCTCAGGAAATGTGTGTGTGCTTGCATTTGCATGCGTGTGTGTTTGCGTGTGTGTCTGAACAGTTTTACCAAGGCTTTTTGCCAGCTTTCTGTGGTGTCTGTCTCTTTGGCCAAACCAACAATGCTTCCAGCTGGGCTATTTCTTCAAGTCATTCATCATTTACTGAGCGAAATAAATGTTTTACAGGGATCCTGCAAAACAAAAAACAAAAAAAAGGGGGGGAATATTGTTCAATATGGGCTGAGAGCCAAGTGAAAATGTCCCAACATTTAAAATTTGCATAACTTCATTTTCAGAGAGAGATGTGCCTGCATTTCAAGGAAACATTCAATTGCTTTTGCACATTTTGTAATTTGAATATGGCATACACATTACAGTAATCACATTTGTCACATATGAATGGATACTTTAAAATGCAAATCAGCAAACAGGTCTCCCACAATCCCACTGGTGATTAGAATTAATTACTTTGACAGTAAAATATAATAGACTCTGAACTCTGAGAGCATGTTTCTTACATTGTTGACTGTGTTTTTATGTCATTTTTCGCCTCGCTGGGTGTTTCTTTACAAACAGCATGGGTAGTCAAGCAACATACATTTGGTCTGCTACCCACATATCATTCTATTTTGAGAACAAATGCATGGTCAAGTGGCGTGTTGAGGCTGTGAGAAGACAGCAGGAGACAAGGAGAGTCTGTGATATATATCTATACCGTTATATAAGCTATGATGAGACTCAAAGTGATTCAGCTCTTATTCTCACCTGATGATCCTTCTATTGTTCCAAAATGAAATAGCCTCCATCTTTGTGTCTTTCCTCCACACTTTCTCTTTCTAACATCTTTTCGCTGCTCTGACCTTCCTCACCTCACACTTCTTCCCTTTTTTATATATTATCTCTCTGCTAAACCTCATTCACTTTCATAATTAGTATTTTTTTTTGTTTACATCTTTTCCTTTTCTTTGCTCTACTCTAATTGTCTCACTTTTTTATACCCTGTTTTACATCTTTCTTCCCGTACTCTATACATATATATATATATCTGTTGCTCCCTATATGATTTTTTTTCTTTCCTCCCACTTCGGCAGCCCAGCCCCCTGCCTGTTGCTATGGTTACCAGGCAGTGAGGGAGGTAGGGAGGAAAAAAGAGCAAGGGAACTAGGAAGGAG
>BRZM01000037.1:780661-854709 GCA_033238685.1 Lates japonicus | reverse complement strand
CCCCCCCCATCCCCAACCTCTCTCCACTGCTGCCGTTTTTCCTCCTCTCCTCTACACTCACAACCTATCCACTGCATGTTTTTCTCCCTTCCTAAGATATAACAGTAATACACTTCTCTTACCTTCATTTACTCTTACCAGAGAGAGTTTACATAGTGCCTCAAGAGAAGGCATAAACAAAGACTAATAAAATATAGAAGAAGGAGATAAAAAAAAGAAAACACATTCAGTAGAAAATGGCTAAAGGTGCAAAACGCACTCAAAATGTTTCCTTTTTGTAGTAAACAAAAGCAGGAACAACAGGTTTCTGCACAGTCTATTGCAAACGCAAGCACAAATCAAAGCCAGACACATTACCTCACATACATTATATCTTTTAAAAGTGATTTTGTTTTAAGTAATGACCAAAATTTTCCTATGGAAAGTTATTCAGTTGCTGCATTCCGAAGGAACTAGAGATACAAATTCTCTCTGAAGCAGGAGTGAAGAAAGTCCTGTTAGTCTGAATGAAACAGGATAATAGGAGGGATGACCTGCTGTCTTTTTTTCTTTTTCTTTTTTTTCTTTTTTTCCTAATAGGTTGAAATTGTTTTTGCAAACAAACAGAAGATGCTGGCAGCAGGTTAAATGCTCTGGGAGTTCTCACTGGCCAGATGTCAGTGCCATCGATAGACCTTTCCATCTGGGCCTTTATCCATCAGTTGTACAAAATATCACGGAGAGTGTTACTTACTCACAGAGGTCTACAGCCAATCCGCTGACCTTCTGGTCGTGTACTCATTTCTTGAACCTACTGCTCTGCCATCTTGATATAAATTATTTTGAATTCCTAGGAGGGTATGAGTGGAAATCAGAGGTCACAGCTCACTATATCAATATAATGATGTTTGTCCATAAATCTGTGGCAGCTACAGATACAGGAGCTACCATAAATTACAAAAACATTTCTGTTACTATAACAGTGGCAAGCTTTTTGACGTTTTACCTTTTACTCTAGTTAAGTCACATTATCAGTTGCTCTGATATTGCACTCAGGTAATGGAGTCCAGTCATGTTCAAAATCTGGCCATAACAATAGAGGGAAATACAACACAAGAAGATGCTTTAGTTTGTTTTGAAGAGACTGTTTTGACAGGACAAAAAGACTCTGCAGACTCTGATGGGATATTGTGTTTTTTTCTACTCACTCACCCTCTTCTTAATATGAAATGTTTGACTAACATTTTAGAGTCTCTATTTAGTCTCTCAATGGTGTGCTGCATTTGATGAAAGCTATTCAGTCTGAAAGTCAACGTTTGAAAGAAAACAGCACCTACTTTGGCAAACTTTTTTCTCAAAGTCACAGCACAGAAAAGCTGATTGTTCATTGCTTTTGAGATGGCACTTGAGAGTAAACAAAAACAGATTTCAGTCAGCTCAAAACCTAAATAAACACTGAGACACTATTATTTGTAACTCTTAGTTATTGAATGGACAAATGCCATATGTATGTATACTACTCTTCATATTTCTTTTTTTCAGTCCAGTCTCACCTCCACACTGGGTACCTACAAACAATATAAAATGAACACATAAATAACCCAACAAAGTAGTAAGAGAACAAGGTGAAATGTTTTGGGCAGTGATTTTCTCAGGAGCACTTCTGCTATGTACAGTCCATAGAAATAAATGTGCGATATTTTGTTATTTAAAAAAAAAAAAAATTGTAGGAGGCAGATAAGTGAAATGTGTGATTGCTTATAACAGAAATCATTTTATGTATAAATCAACAACCACTAACAATGTGTTACAATGTCCATTTTATTTACTGATTTACCTATCTTTGACAAAGAAGAGTTTAGCCCCGAATTTGTAGTTGTATAACATTGAGCTGCGGTGGAGCTAGCAAGGAGCAATTAAGGACACACGTCTAAACTAGAAAAAAAGGATGAAAAGCTGGTTAACAAATCCAAAAAGGGACCAGTTTTACAGAATGCCAGATATGGCCAGTTGTCTATGAGGTCACTGCTTCCTCTGGCTCTACTAAAGCATGTGATCAGTAGCCTCTCTGGTCGTCTGTTGACAAAATTAAACCAATCTTAATGCAGAAACATCAAGTCGCTGTGATGTTTTAGTTAGAACATGACTTAATTGCTTTCCACATTAGAGGTCAGTAAACATCACATCTGTCATTGGGAGAGGTTTCCTAGATTTGTCATCTCTTGCACCAATGACATTTCAGGCTTGATAACTATTTGGCAGACACAGCTGAGAGCACAGGCCATTGATGAGTCTGATCAGAGTGCTGCAGGCAGTGCATTGAAGAAACACTTTCTGAAATATGAACTTTGAATGATGGAGCAGCTGATGAGTAAAGTTCAGGTGAAAACTGAACAGCAAGATTTCATGGGGCTAAATTATGGCTACAAAACCATCTACATCCATATTTAAAAGCAGCCATTAAAGGAGCATTACAGCATTTGTTCCTCTGCACCTCTGATCCCTTATCAGCACTTGATTGATTGATTTTGACTTAAGTCTCTTTGACTTGAACATGATCTGAGTGTCAAGTGTGTGTGTGTGGGCGTGTATGTGTGTGCACGCACGTGTGTGTGTGTGTGTGTGTGTGTGAGGGTATGTACCAGTGGTGTCTGTTGCAGATGTGTGAGCATTTTTTTTGTGTGTTTGTGCATCTGTGCATGCATCCATATGTGATTGAGGTGCTGGCTGTGGCTGCTCTGATCTTTATCAGAGCGACCTGAGGGGACTGACAATATCCACTCCTCTATCTATCATCCCCCCATCTGCCTGTCTCTTTTCTGTCGTGGTTTTCTGTCATTCAGGCTTTCTCTCCCTCCCTAAATTCAGTGATTGAATCCAGGACAGCTAACGTTTTAATGGCGAGCTTCCATCATGGGAAAGAGAAGGTGACCTTAATAGTTGAGGTTGGTTGAAGGAGCTGCACCTTAATGGGATCTTGACGGTGATAATACTATCATATACACAGATGGTTTACGAGTACAAAACATTCAACAATATGTTTTTGTTAGAGCAATAACTTTTTGTCGCTGCAAAGTGTAGGATTTCAGGAGGACAGTGTTGTAGGTTTGAGTCTGTCTGTTCCAGTCTGTTATGGGAATATTATCTTTTTCTTTTGTACAGTTATTTATTACAATACTGGCTTTTTTCATCATTATTAATACACTTTATTGTACTTTTTGTGCATTGTGATAAAGAAATGTATTGAAAGGTGATAGAATACAGATCTTGCTTGACAATTTAAGAATTAAACTGATTGGTTGGGGGAAGAAATACAGGTTCTAGTGACAACCAGGTAACATACTGTACATGTATATACACAAATTTAACTACCAGTTTTTCTGTAACTGAATTTTTCTGTTTGTACACAGCTGTGTACACATATTAAGCACCATTAATACACCTAGTACACAAAATCATATGTATGTGCCTAGGTCATAGCTAAAGATTTGTCCGGCTACTTGTCCATATTAATCAGTCATCAGTATTGACAATGGCTGGCAGTTAGAACCCTTAGACAAAAGAGAGAAGAGATTGAGAGGCCAAAGAGGAGATTTAAAAAGAAGTGTGTGTGATGGGGAGAGAAAGAATGCTCTGATATTGATCAGCACAAAAAGGTTCTGAGAGGACACACTCATCTACTCAGTTCTGTTCAATGACAACTATGGCATGATTCCCTTTTGAAAGCCTCTCTCTCTCTCTCTTTCCGTCTCTCTCTCTTTCCAGTGTCTTGGCTCTCTCCTTCTTCTCTCTCTTGCTTCCTTAATGGATATTGATTTAGTTTAGGACATAAGTAGTAAAGTTTCTATCTTATTAAAAGCGTTGTCTCTTGTTAACCTCTTCTGCTTCTAAACTCTCTCTCTGTCTGTCTCTCTTGCAACTCTTTTTGAGGTGAACTTGTCTCCAGATGACAGTAGTGTAATGTAAGTGCAAATCTGTGAGTAAATGCAGGTGTGTATGTGAGTGTGTGTGTGCATGTCACAGTACAGTAGCTTTAGCAGAGGACAGTGAGGCTCGTGACACATAACGATTTCTATTGGCTGTCAGCCCCTGAGTCATAAACGTTTAATCTGCTATTGATCTGACCAATTAGTATTCACACCTTTAATTAATACTGAGGCCTGATGTGCACACACAAATGCGTGTAAACACACACAAGTACACGCACACGCAGACTTTTAATTAATAGTGAAGAGAGGGCTGGCTGGGAGAAGAGATAAGAGAAGAAGAGAGGGAAAGAAGCTGGGAGGATGAGATGGATGTGTGAGCCAGAGAAGAGAAGGATCAGTTAGAGAGAGGAGGAGGCAGATCGGGACCCACCCAAATCTGTGAGGCCCGTGATATAAGTACTAATGGTATGTCGAGCTAATGGTATTCTGAGTTTTAAGAATACAAACAAGCTTACTTTTGTACAAAACGGGTATTAGCTATACCTCTGTAACTGTAATCTTCAATGTGATAATGTGGACATGTTGAAAATCAGCCTAGCCAACAGTTTGTTGAACTTTAGTGAAGTAAATAACCGCAGAGCTGGACTCAAAGATAATGTAACTAGCTGTATTTCCAGGACTGAGCTTCATCAAAGACTGTAATTGCTTCATCATTCATAGGTAAGTAAAAGCATGTCTGATTTTGCAATGTTTGTAAACACTGAACCTTGTGCCATTTCGTTTGATCAAGTCTGATGGTGACGATTTGTTGTGGTCTTCAGAAAGACAGAGTCAGCCCTTTCAGGTCAGATCAAACGATGGCAGTGTACTGCTGTAGATTCTACAAAAAACAGGCCTAGGCAAACAAACTAACCCATGATCTCATTCAGTCCCAGACACAAGAAATGTAAACACAGAACAATTAGTAAAAGAAGGGTGTGTGTGTGTGTGTGTGTGGTATTTTTGCTTTTTCCTTGTATTTATGTGTGTGGGTCTAATGAAGTTCTGTTAGCAGGATGTCTTTAGGGGGAAATCTAATGGTTTATTGAACCAGGCCTCAGAGAAACATTGATCACCGCATCAAGGAGCTATACCCACACAGACACACAGACATAAATACACACAAACACACACACACACACACACACACACACACACACACACACACACACACACACACACACACACACACACACTTATCCTTGTTTATTCGTGTGCAGTGACATGCACACACCAACATACACATACACAGGCACTAGCGCATGCACACACCCCGGTGAAGTGGAGGTAAAGGGCTTATAATTGACATCCCCATGTTTCATTGTGAGCAGTCAGACTGCTGTCATTATCTGCTCATTCAACTACATACAGGGAAATTGCAAGGCTAGAAAAAACCAAGTACATCTTTTCAACTAACGTTCGTAGATGGATATTTTATCCACAAAAATGAGGTAATTTTGTTGGAGGACAGGGTTATTGTCTTCTTCAAAATGATTAACCTGTTCCAATTTGTCCATTAAATTGCATCTTCACCCGACTGCCTCTTCTAATTGTGGGTATTTCATCATATGAAAGTTTGAGTACTTAAGAGTAACTACATTTCAAAGAAAGACTATACTATTCACTTGCTGCATTAATGTGAAAGTGTGTCCTTGTTAGTTCTATTGATTAAATAATTTTGCATGCACAGTGGTCCATAAGATAATGTATATTTGACAGTGAAATGAGTTGTACTATAAAAAGTAGACAGGGAATGAGGAACTGCCTTAGCCTATCGGCAGCAGTTGTGATAAAAGGTGATTTAACAAATATCCAAATAAATTTACATTAATACTGCACCTTTAATGCCAGTATTTGCATTCACTGCCTCAATAATCTAAACATCATTACTGACCATTTTGAATTGCTGTTGTCATGTTCTGCTTTGGAAGATTCTGTGTCAGGTATTGTGTGTATATACAGAATATACTGTCCTGGTTATGTGTTGTTTAGGCTGAAGACCAGGTCACCTCTATGGACACTGAACTGCTTGAAGCTGCTTGGTGACTGTATTGAATACAGATAATTATTGTTCACACAGAACATCGAGGCACCACTAAGGCGATCCTCAAGACTGCTTTTACCTGGTGTGTGTGTGTGTGTGTGTTTGATTGTTTGTGTTGTGGCATGTACTAAACCCAGAAAGACACAAGTGGCCTGCTACTCTGAGTCCATAATGTTTGATCTCCACTTGAAGCTGCAATCATTAGCAACACGTGTGTATTAAGTGATCTTCACAGCTGCCAGATGATCTAGTGCTTTGAGCCACCATTACTATCAGCTCTTCCTTTTTTTCCTGTTTTAACTCCCTGAGAATCTCTTTCCCTCACTGACACACACACACACCTTCTGCTGCCACTTAGTCCATTTTCCCTCCATTAATGTTTTCTAATTAATCATAATTACTTATAATTACACCATCACTAAACAGCTACCAATCAAAACAGTTTCTGAGGGGAGCTACAAGTCTAATGTTGAGTGTGTGTGTGTGTGTGTGTGTGTGTGTGTGTGTGTGTGGTTAATTAGCAAAGTTCATTCCTGTCCTTCACTCTGTATGAAGAGTCATAGACAACAAAACAAACCTAACCCTAGACTAAATGTTGATATTGGATGACCTTTTTGAATGTTAATGTCAACATTTAGAATTAATATTCTTACACTGGATAAGGTGTTGTTAATATAATGGTTGGATATGGTTATGAAAAGTTAGCTGTCATATTTAGAAAAAAACAACATTACTTTGTATGTGACAGACCAGAAAATAAGGTCTCTGGCTGGAATGTCTCAACTTCAACCCAGCTACACACCAGAAACATTATTCCCTGCATTTCTACATCAACAAGATTGGAGCAGGAAACTCTCGCTCTTGTTGATTGTTGAAAATTATCTCCTGTGCACAGTAAATTAACTCTTTAAAGTAAAACACCATAAAAACAACCTCTCTAGGTCTTCCTTTGTTGTACTTTGAATTTTACACTTTATTGAAATACTTCCTGTCCAAATTATGACCAAGAATCACTGCTCTGGCTCAGTCCCTTTGAAGCTAATTAGGCAAGCAGTATTTTTGGCAACACAATTAAAGCAGACAAATTGTTCCAACATCATCAAGTTGTCAGCTTTACCAAAATGCAGAGTTGTGGTGGAGCATTTTGGAACTTTCAACATTAAGTGGTTATATAATCTCAAATCAAGTGGATGATTGGTGCAGAAATGTAACTCATTAAAAAGCCAACCACTCAAATGGTTTCCCTGCTGTAATCTGCAGAGGTGCTTCTATCCTTACACAAATACTACAGGGGTGTACTGATTTGAGGTGCTTGTGTCTAAATTAGGCATTTCCACTACTGAGAAGTTTATAACTTTACTTAAACCACAGTCATCCTCTAGCAATGTCTTTAGAAAGAAAAAAGAAATAAATTACCAAAATCATTGAATTAGTCTTTCAGACAGGGTCTGAACAAAAGAAAACATACATTTTCCAGCACTTTCTTAAGATCAAGTAAGAGAAATTCTCTTCTTGAAGAATCAGGAAATATTGGTCTTCTGTCATGAGGACCATTGTCCCTGAGCCCAGTCTACCCTCAAAATTTAGACCGTTTAGTGTCTGTGTAAGCAGTACTCTACTGATTATTAATTTAAAGTTGCTTCTTCAGATTGGAACATGAATTTTTAAAAAATGTCAACTGGAGACTAAGGGAATTTGTCTGGAATAGAGCCCATAACCCCGCTCCCTCACCTACCTATATTTAGTCGGCCCCTTTTGCCTATCTCTATCATACTTTTTAAGCTTTTATTGGAAAGAAACATACTATAGTTTTAACACACTTGTTTACTGTTTCTTTTGTATAGATTTTGGTTCCCCATGTTTTTGCCAGAGTATAAAATATATTAATACTATCAGAATCAGAATCCTTTATTAATCCCTTGCGGGAAATTGTTGAGTTAGGAAAGTGAAGCAGGAGCGACTGCAACAGGCTGCACGCGGGTTAACGCATGCGCACAATGACTGACTATACTATATTATACTACACTGTTGCCCATAAAGTTGGAATAATTTTTCAGACACATTTCTCTTTTTATTCCTATTTATACACATCAGTAATCACCTTTGACCAGGTGCAGTGATTACATACTGGGTCCCAATTACCAAGTTTGTTGTGAGAAGATATACACTTTATCAAGAATAAATCACATTGTCACAATCATTTCATGAGAAGAGGTAAAAAATATTGTATTCCAACGTTATGGGCAACATTGTATATACTATACTAATATACTATTGTCTGACCATGTGTGTAGATATGTGAGTTAGTACATCATGTAACCACATCTTGGATAAAACATTGCACTTCCTTCTCATCTACAGTTTATCTTTCTGCTCAGTGTGTGTTCAGCATGATTCTTAATAATGGTCTTTTCAGTGGTATTTTTTTATTCTATGCTGTTAATGCTTTTGTATAAAAAAGTATCACAGTTTTCAAATGCCAGATATCTCATCTTGGCATTAATCTTTTCATACTGAAAAGCACACAGCCACGTAGAATAATTCCATAATATCCTACTCATGACTGTTGGGCTGTCATAGTTAGAATTTGAGGAGATCGCCTGAATCCTAGTATGAATGACAATTGCTTGACAGCTCTGCAGCAACTTTCTAACAATGGAAGGATTGTTTTGGGGAAAAAAATCCACTGTCAAAAATACAAATATAAAGATGTATTATAGTTTAGTGAAATGGGCACAAAAATGGGTCTCTTTTTTTCCAACCAAAACATCTCAGCATTTCTGAAACCACACTAACCTTTCAAACCTCAGCTGAACTTTTGTCTAAGTTTCCATGAGTTTTGCCAAGTAAATTTAAAGTTCTGAAAATCTCTGTAATACACACGTCGGTAAGGACAAAAAATCTCAAACCTCATGGGGCTTAACCAGCAAACAGTTTAAGGGGGTGTGGTGAAGCAACATGATTACTTTATTTTTCCTTTTTTTTTTAAAGTTCCCCACCTTTCAGTATTAGCTGTGATAGTACTGAAGATGAGGATATTTTCAAATCAGTTTTTCCTCACCAGTTCACATTAAGTTCTCAGTGATATTTGAGTCTAGCAGCTCCAGAGACCTCTACTTCAGTGATGTTAATCAATCACTGTGAACAAGAAACTGCAAATCATGTTTTGCCAAGTTTAGATTTTTTATGCACACACTTGGGAACACTGTGAGCTGAAATGAAATGAGGACATATGTAACTTCAGATATCTACTTCTATGACTTCTGTATGATACTCTCTTGGAAATAAACCCTTACTCACAAGAACAAATCTGCAGTGATGTGTAATACTATGATGATGATAGGAGGAAAATAGCAACAGGTCTGTTGTGGACCTGTTTTTTAAAGCTTGTTGTAATTTCCTTAAATTAACAATGAAGCATTTAAAAAAAGAGTTCCTTTATGAAGCTGTATGACCTTAAACACACAGATTACCATACACATCAACAAATGTTAATGAGAAAAAATTTCATTCTTGCAATGTTGTCATGTAAAGTGCATGGGGATCTAAGTAGTAATCATATCATAAACAGACCGAGGTCATTGTGAATCTAAATCTGTGCCAGGGGGAGGCCACAAGACCACAAAAATGATGTACAGCCTACACCATAAAATTTCATTAACTTAACAGACTAAAACTGTTTTATGACACAAGTTCTTCACAAGTCTATAAAAAGAGTTGGTCAAAGTGTTGAATAAATCAAATTGACAGGCAACTGACTCCGAAGTTGACAGCCAGCAAAACCTTTTATACATCCAAGTGCCCCAGAACATATATCTGTTTGTTACAGACCTGCGAGCTCATTCATCTGTTCTGTTACAGTTCTTATAAACCTTACATCTTTTATGGGAAATGTCTTGAAAATCATTTTTGAAAATCATTTTTCAGATGTAATCCATGTACAGGGTTTCTTGTAACAAATTCAGTGCTTTATTTTCAAGCATTTCAGCATCTATTCCATTCTGGTATAAACCTTGGTCCATCTTTTATGAAAGTTACTGCTGACAGAGGTGTAAAACCTCCCAACTCACTGTATCATCCCTCTCTGTCTTTGTCTCTCTTTCTTATTTCTGTCTTCTTCTCTGTCTCTCTCTCTCTGCCTTCGTTGTCCTTCACTCCCCCTCTCCAGTCCTCCCGTCTGCAGTGTCATCTGTCTCACTAAAAACTCTGAAAGCATGGCAGCATTCTCCCTTTTTTCTAGCACTTTGCTCTTGCTTTTTACCCTCTACTCGGTTCTTTTCTCCCATCTCACTTCTTCCCCCTCTGTCTTGTGCTCCCCGTACCTGGACTCAACAGTAATTGCTTATCTAGGGAGAAATAAAAGCCAGGTAAATGGTTGTGAGTATGTGTGTGTGTGTGTGGGTGGGTGGGGTGGGGGGGGTAGACAGAGAAGCTGGCGTCTGCTCTGCATGCAGGCCTTTGTGTGCCCCTATGTGTGTGTCTGTGTGTGTGTGACAAATGCAGATAGTTCTACAGATGGCCCATAAAAGCAGCAGCTTGTAATGAAGCAACTGAGACTGAAATCATGGTTATGGTAAACTGGGGAGAGACAGAGATAGGGAAAGAGAGGCAGCGATAGATAGATAAAGAGAGAGAATAGAGAGGAGGAAGAAGTGAGGGTAAGAGAGAATAAATAAGAGAGGGCAGGCAGCAATAAACCATGAAAAAGAGTGTGGTGTAGCCGCTGGCTGCTGAATAAACTAGTGTAATGAAACTATGTGATGTTCACAATAAACTAGGCAGAGAAAGAACGGAGGAATGAAGGGATGCACAGAAGGGTTGATATAGTGGTATGGATGGAACAGGAGAGGGAGAGGCAAGGAGCTGGCAAGTCATCAAAGTTTTTAGTTGAGGAGGAGGGAATGGAGGAACGGAGGACAAGATGGGTGGAGTGTGACAGGAGGAGACGTTGAGGGAAGAGGGGGGAGAGATTTAAAAAAAACAGGGGATATGGGAATTATAGATAAAAAAGAAAGGGCTAAAGAAGCAGTACCAGATAGATAAAAGAAGGAAGAAAAAGAAAAATGGGAAAATGGGCCAGAGGAATCAGTAAAAACTTTATGAAAAAGATAGGTGATAGAACAAAGATAGGTAGAATGAAAATGTGATGGAGAGCACTGATTAAAAATCAAATGGCTAAGAAGGGAGAGTCTTGGTGTGTGCGTTTCCAATAGCACCTTGAACCACAGACAGACCAGCGCGGTGTGTGAGTGTGTGTGTGTGAGTGTGTGTGTGTGTGTGTGTGTGTGTGCGTGCGTGCGTGCTGGTGAGAGTAAATGTGTGTCTGATAGGACACTGAACAACAAACATCCTGACACTGAATAAGGCCACACCGACTGGCAAAATCGATAGGCCAGCAGGTCGCAACACTAGGCCAACTTGACATCCAGTCACAATACAGCACAGGGGGTCACCACAGTGATGGATGACCCTGGTTGCGTGTGTGTGTGCATGTGTGTTAGTGTCCAAGTGTGTCTTGTCAGTGTGCATTTCTCTAACTCTGTGTCTGTGTGCAGATAAGGAGGATGGAGGTTAGAGGGGGGGTTATTCAGGGTCTTTAGCAAAACGATTTTCCTTTCTCATATATGCTGTCCATACTCTGTGACCACCAGGATTTAATGTACCCTCTAAAGAAAACCTTAAACAGAAAGTGTATATCAACTAATTAAAGCACATGAGGGAATGCTTGCTGTTTTTGTTTTTCTGCAAGCTAATTTAGAGGCAAAGTTATTTCTGTTATTAAGTTATTTCTGTTCTAGTTATATCTATTTTTAAATGATCCACAAGCTTTGGTCTAGTGAACCTCATCACAATAGATGCTAATAATAAAAAGGTAGCAAGATTAATTTAAAGCAGACTAAAAGACTGTTTGTATGTGTCCACTGAAAATGCAAAACTGTCGACATAATCCCTTAAGTAATCATCGGCACTGTGGCTACAGTGGAGGCACAGAGGTAGAGAGAAGGGAGGAGAGAGTAATTGAAGAGGTATGACAATAATGTCATTGTGTAAATGAATCAATCAGCCAACCAATCTAAAAATCGCTGAAACGGTTCATTTGCTGACATCAAATCTTGTCTACCCACTGTCTGCTCTCTGAATGATAATTACACATTTTTGCCGTTAGCATGGAAAGGGTTCCCCTCCAGCTGCTCTCTAGCTTTCTATTTGAAGATTATTGCGCATATTTGTGAGGTTGAAGGAGTGAAGAACTGCAAGGTTTTCAAAGTTTCGGGTGACAATTTAAGAAAAGTACAACTCTGTCTCCACCTCTCATTTGGGAGCATATTGAACAGACAGTCTCTCACTGCAACTCTTGACTTCTTCCTTTTTCTCCTTTTCTCTCCCCCTTTAACTTTCTCTCTTCCTCCCTCTCTCGCTCCTTCTGTCTGAGTAGTTTCATAGCTCTATCTGTCATGTTGGGCATCCTCCGTCTCTCGTTTTCTTTACCTCCCCCTCTTTTTGTTTCTCTCTGCTCTTTCCTCCCCCTCACCACATCTGTCTCTCCTGTTCTCCCTAACCCCCTATCTGTCTGAACAGTTTCATAGTTATATCAATCAAGTTCAAACAATAAGAC
This sequence comes from Lates japonicus, assembly GCA_033238685.1. Lineage (NCBI taxonomy): Eukaryota > Metazoa > Chordata > Actinopteri > Centropomidae > Lates > Lates japonicus. The sequence continues at coordinate 842,102 of BRZM01000037.1, read as the reverse complement.
CAGAGTTGGTCCCTGTTCTCCCATCTACTTCCTGGTTTATGGTTTGTAATACCCCTTCTCCCCCTCTCCCTCTGCCTCTCTCCCTCTCTCTACTGTGTGTGTTTTTGTGTTTGCGGATGTTTATATACACACTTGTACATATGTTTTAGGCACGGAACTGTAAATGTATCTAGAGGGAATAATGTGATTAACTATAAAACATTTTTACATTATGCCTCTTGCTTTCTCTGAGACTCTGAGGTTAAGTCTGCTGTCAGAACGTCCTTTTACAGCCATCATGCTTGGCAATATGTATTATAAAGAAAAAAAAAGTGTTTAAAAAATGTAGGCTTAAACATCTGGATATATGTGTGCTTGATGTACGATTTTTGAACAGCCAATAGTTACAGTATGTTATAGCCTGTTTCTGACCATGAAACTGTTTTAATGGTAGATGCAGTGTATGGACTGAGGCCGTAAGTGCTCCAGAGGAGTTTCTGGATTGGATGCATCGCTGTGCAGGAGCTGGTTATATTATTTGTTCAAGTGATAGCTGAGTTTGGGGAAATGCATAGTTAAACATTTTAGTGCAATCAATTTACAAAAAGAAATTCAAAAAGCTTTTATCCTTGACCATGTCTCTTTCTCTATCTTCCTTTGCAGAGCTTCACAGCACATCTTGTGGAAACCCTGGTGTCCCACCGAAAGCAGTGCTAAGTGGTGGAGGCCGTTTTGCTGTGGGAGACCGTGTGCGGTACAGCTGTGTTCCTGGTTACGTCTTAGACGGCCATGCCACACTCACCTGCATCACCAATGCTGGAAACACTGCCGTCTGGGACTTTCCTGCTCCAATTTGTCGAGGTACAGACAACTAAACCTGTATGTGTATGTGCATGACTGGATATGAAGAGTTTTATTCTAAAATGAAAATCCATTCATTTGAACTACCTGTCTCAAAATGAAAACAAATAATGAACACAGAAATTAGAAAAAAACAAAACAAAAAAAACACTTGATTCATTTTATACATTTGACACATTTTAGAAATACTAACCTCCATATAATATTTTCCCAAAACAAAATATGTAGAATTTTGGAAGAAAACTCTTCATATTTTTATTTTTATATTTATGTGTTGGTGTGTCTGAGAAAGACAGAAAGACAGACAGACTCTGCATGCATTTGTGTGTCTGTGTGTGTATGTGAAAGAGAACGAGGCAGGCAGTCCAAAAATGCTTGTGTGTGTATTGTGTGTTTGATTATAGCGTGTGCAGTTCTTTTTATGCTTGACTCTATAATCAAAGTTGTGTGTAGGAGAGAGGCAAATATTGAGTGTGGATGCAGAGTGTTGTGTGTGCTGTTGTCTATTTTTGGATTCTGGGGTGGGTGTAGATGGTCTGCATACATAGTGTTGTATGCTATGTCACACTACAGTACGTATTCTAAAGAAGACCTCCCCCATATAGTGTAGGTGGATGCAAATATAGGGGATTGTACTGTATGTGTGCATGAAGAAGTACATGTCAATAATTGCGCAGTTCACTCTCAGTTCAAAAATATATTTGAGGTAATTTGCATTTAAAAATACTTAATATAACAATTATAGATAGTGATTAAATTAAAGTTCAATTTTTGATACTTGATACTCAGTAAATAACTTGTTATAGTGAGGGTTGCTTGTACAGCCAATTCTACTGAGATTCACACCCACTATCTGCAGATTTATGCAGCCCTCAGCTGCTGACAGCTCATTGTTTTATTTTGCCAGTCCATATGGTTGAGTCCCAACGGTACTCATTGGCCCCAATTTACAAAACTTTGTGTAGCTAGTGTGCAAGCTCACTCAAAACACAGAGAACCAGAGTAAATGAGCAATTGTTAAATAGAGCCAAATACCTAGCAAGACACAGATATGATGGCAGACAAACAAGTAACTAAAGGCAAGAGATATTGGACTTAGAATTATTATGACAAAGAGGACTTAATTGACATGCCCATGACTGTTTTCACTGGATGAGTGATTAAGCAAGTGATGGTTTATTATAATTGTAGCCCTAAGAATTTGATAACCTAATAAGTGGATTGTTATTGTATGCAGCTACCTTTGTGGCTTTCTTGATTGGATGTCGGCCACAGGTTGAGCCTATTTAGTCACATGATTTGTCGGTGCTTTAAAATGAGGGCTTCTGAAATGACATGGATGTGAGTGGGCAGGTGGCAACTACATGGGCACCCTGATATCTGTGAGGAACCATGCTAACAGAGAATGGAGCTGATGGACAGTTAAACATGACAGGGCTATTACCAAGTTCACACTGGAACTACAAGTAAAAGAAATTCCTGTCCCACAGCCTTAGCACCATGCTTCTTAACCTAATATGTTAATGCAAGATGATTGCTATTCTAACTCTAGGAGTTAAAGATATTTCTGTTATCATCAAAGCTGCTCAATCAATTTACACCTCCCTTTTATGTAATTTCAATGACTCATATGACTGCCAAGCGACCTGAGCTTGCCCAAGCAGAGACAGTGATTTAGTTAAAGGATTGAACTTTGTTGCTGCACCTAAATGCATTCAAGTTGTAGATCTGATAAGCAAGGCAGTCATCCAGAAGAGCAACATTCCTTAACACACAGGAGAAGGCACTCACACTTCTCAGAAGGAGCCCAAACATCACCTCCCTCCCCAGAGAGAGAGAGAGAGAGCAGATTCACAGTATTGAACTTGGAAGACTATCAGTTCATGGTATGTGCACTCCTTAGTGATGCAAGCACAAGTGATAAACAAGAGAGATACCGCCAACTGCTACAAAGAAAGAAGGCAATTAATTGCTTACAATCACTGGAAACCAGGGAAATCACCATAGCATCAACCCCAGGGAAAATGCTGTAGGAGCTGTACTCAGACTCACAGTCAGCAGCAGTGATTTTGGGGACTCTGTCAACACGGTTCAAGGACACACAATGGAGATATTCATGCCAATGTTCATGTGTGATGACAATGCACAGGATATAGTGACAATAGCAGGTGGCCAACCTGATCAAACAAGCAGAATGCAGTCCAGGTCAGGTACTCCATTGGATCTTTGCTTCAACCTGACATAGAAGTGGATTGGTTTTGGTGTATTGGATACTGACTGTGTCATGAAACAAGGTGAAGGAGATGGACATGGAGAACAATAGCCTGGCATTTCTAAACTGAGCAGGTTTCATAAAAGCAAGGGGTAAATCCAACACAAGGTGTATACCCGCCTAGGCTTTCTGTCCTTTCATTTATGCCATCATTTCCAGAGGAATGAGGATTTGTTGATTTTCCGGCCTCAGCTGGACAATAAAGTTCTAAATTACCTCTGTGTGAGATGTAGCCACGTTCGCTGTTACTGAGAAGCTAACGCCTCATTTTGCTATTTTAAGAGGTATGGTTGGTTTAGCTGACTTTTTCAACACATATGGAAATATTTGTGTGTGTGTTTTTTTTTACTATGTTTAACACATGCCCACACAGGCTGCAAAAAAGAGAAGGATATGGGAGAAAAGAAGAGTAGGAGAGAAGTGAATCTGGCTGTAGAGAAGAGAGACAAGAGGAATGTATTTCACACGTCAGGATGTTAAATCAGATGCAGCTATTTGTTTAAGATGTCAAGGATGACATTTAACACTTCCACCGGCTGGACCCAGGGTCCTCTCACCTGTCTCCCACACACACGGATGAAAAGCACATTCAAATAGGCAGGCACATACACAAACCTGGGGACAGGCAATACTCAGCACACTACCAGACGGCATAAATACACACAGCTGGGACACACCTGCTCTTGAGAATGGTAGAGAGAGATACTAATTAGTGAGAGGTACAATTATAAATCAAGTAGCCTTCAGGAGTTTATTATGGTTTATAATTTAGAAACTTGTTTCATGACCAAATGAGAAAACAGGGACACTGGACTCATCCATCTCAATTCTCTGGAGTCAGACCGCAAGAGACAGTCTTTCTTCCATTCTGCCCCTTTTCGTTTTCCTCAACTTGCTATAATATTGTCCCTGTCTTGAGTTTCTCCCTGAGCCAGCCGCCAGTGCACCATCTCCCCAAATCCTCTGTGACTCTCATTCCAGGCAGTTATTTTTTACATTTGGCGCTGTTTATTGCAAGAGGCAGGTGGAGGGTGGTACCACCGTGAGTAGCTCAGGATCTGTACTGCCAGCGCCCCATACTGAATCCCAACTGCATTGTGATCCTGTGGATGGTGGTGATCCCACAACACAAGGCAAGCAAACAGAGATTCTCAATGGATCACCAACATTATTGCCCTGATGCTATGTAGGTTTGAAATAGCTGAGATATTTTGTAGATATTGTCGCTGTCTGACATAAGGTAAGTGAGCAGTGGGGTCAGAGGCGCAAGTGATGGAGGAGAATACCAGTATTAAGAGGGAAATTTTATCTCAGTATATCTGCTACAGTAACATCCAGTTAATCAGGGTCACACGGGCATTGTAAGAATAATCATGATAGCAATCTATCTATCAATGATGCCTCTCTCTTATGTGTCTCCTTCAGATTCACCATTAAATCACTCTTCGCCCCAATTGGTCTAAATGTCGGCACTTAGTTGATTGGCAGACAGACCGTTCTTTTGATTGCGGACAGATGGTGGAGTGATCTGAAGGTCAGCATGGTTACCAGTTTTGTGTATGTGTGTGTGTTTAAAAGGCCGCCCCTGTAAACACATGATGACTGTTCATTTAAATGTAAGAAGCTAGCAGAGACAACCAATATGTTTCTAATGATAAAATGAGTGACAGAAATATGACAGAAATATACAAGGACAAAAAAGAATTATGGAATGGCAGCATGAAAAGACTGAATTTGAAGTTGAAATCACAGTTACAGTGCACTTAAACAGATGAGCTGCCAAAGCGAATGGGCATTATCTGCTGGCAGTGCCTGGAGCACATTTTAAGAGCTACAAAATGCTGCAGAGTCTATAGAAACCACACAGTTGATACTCAATACCTGAGGGGAGTAGCCTCCGTCATGACAAGCTATTGCATCAGCAAACAGGGTCATGTTGAAGCAAGCCATCAGACATAGAATTAAGCAGATGATGTAAACCACAAAACCACAGCAAAAAACAGAATTTTATTCCAGCAACGTCTCAAAACAATTGTATCCTGAGCTTCACAAAGCTGGTATTAATGATAAGGCTGCAGGACAATAATTGAATGTCACACTTAGAAAGTTGGAAGAGAGCAAGCGTACATGTGAAAAGTAAATGTCATATATCAATTTATTCTGCATACATCCAGATAAGTTTATATTTGGCAAAAATAAGGGATGCCTTTAGCCCACATGTTCGCTGCATGGTCGAATAGCAGCCAAAGAATATGAGGTTGCAGCTGAGACCAGATGTTTTTAGACAATGGCTTCCATATATGCTACTAAATCAAACTCTATAATGATATAAATAATTTCTTCAACAATGATTGTTTATATCTTCCCAAATTGCATAGATTGTTTCTATCAGTTTACTAACCTGCAGGCTGCTCTGAAGATCAGTCCACATCCTGTTGCACACAGTGTAGGCTGAGCACAAGGCAAATGTAGTCCTACTTTGTAGAAGGAAAGGAATAAAACATAAAGAGCAATGTATAATAATTAAAACGATTAAATATCATTGTACAATAATAGCCAGAACATCAGTAGTGAATATATACACTTCATAGTTTCAGAGTTTAACAGAACACCATACATGCCTTCAGCAGAAACTGTTCAAGAAAAATCACATTAATATGTTTGATGTCAGTAACATTCAAACTACATTTATCCAAGTAAGAGAACCTCAGCCACCGAGAGGACTAAGATATGAGAAACAGGTGTCATTGTTATTGAGTCACAACATCCAGGAGGATGTTTAGACGATTGGTCAATCAACTGGACACTGATAGTGTTGTCTTCTGTATTTCCTAAAAGAAGGATGATTTAAATTAGAAACCACTTGACGTGGTTTCTGAAAGGGAGTTGCAAAATGGTGATTGGACAACCTAGTGCCCGAGGAGGCACTGAAGCACTGAGGCAGTTACTTGTGACAAGGCATATTGTAAGGTAGTATTTGTGTACTTTGTATGAGTCCTCTGCTCTTTTCTTTACTACAGTGCATATTGTTGCTGGACCGCATCCAAAAGCTGTTGAGCGAACAATGCCTCCAACCTATTACGGTTTGGCAGATCAGATTAAATGTCTGTAAGATTTGATTTGCAAAATCTGGTATGACTTGATGGGCAGCGAGATTTGAATTTGACTTCTGTGTACCAAAACATTGCAGTGGCAGCTGCTGAGGATGCTGATGAGGCCAACAGCCCTCAGAGACCCAGGAAACACTGTGAGCAGCATGCCTGTTAGTTTGCCTCTCTCCTTGCCTGTCTGGGTCATAAAGAAAAGGAAAGGTATGAGGCAGGATGAGGGGAGAAAGAAGGGGGAAGCATTCCTCAGCTTACAGCATGGGGGGGCAAGAGGTTGATGGATGGTGGGTGGATGTAGAGCAGAGCAGAGGGGATGGATGGATACAGCCTGAAGACAGGAGGAGAGAGATGATGATGGCCCATAATCCTTAGATGAGAGCACACTGGGTCTTCTGTGATTGTTGTGTGTGTGTGTGTGTGTGTGTGTGTGTGTATACGAATCTTATAGTGATAGTGATCTGCCTATCAAAGTGATGCAGGAAAGGGATGGAGTGATGGGATAGAAGGAAAGAAAGAGGGGGAAGGAACAGCAAGTGGAAAAAAGAGATGCGGCCAGAGAAGCCATTAAACATAAAATCAATCAGAAGAAAGAGAGAAAGAGAGCGAGAGACCGAGAGTGAAATGGTGAGAGAGTAAGATCTAAAGAAAGACAGCTAGACAGAGAAGGATAAAGAAGGAATCCTCAGATGACTGCGATATTGATGATGGCACAGTGGGAAGAGGCGAATCTGATGAGAGACAGATGAGGCTAACTGAGGATCAGCACCCCAGGTACAAGAGAGAGAGAAGGAGAGAGGGAGGTGAAATGGGGAGAGTTAGGAAGGGGGAATGATGAGGACTGAGAGTGTGAGGGTAAGAGGCAAGTTAAATATAGTGGGTAGAGAGAAGGAAGCATAGAGAGAACAGAGGAAGATGAGAAGAAAGAGAGGAGAGTAGAGGGGAGAGATGTGCTATTTACTATAAAAAATACATCAATGCAGAAAAGGGAGAGTTAAGTTTAGCGAGCAGGAGAAGTGAAGGGAAGAAAAAGAGGTGGTGCTACAACAACCAGAGAGTGAAAGGAGGCACAGGCAACACCAGTCGATGTGACAAGGAACATGGCCAACACAACCCTCCTTCTGTCTCTCTCTCCTCGCAGACACACACAGTCACACTCAAACCAATACATATATGCCTCTACACATACTTTCCTCCTGGTCGTGTTCTAAAGAGACAATGATCAGCCTCCCTGAAGGTAGTCCCAACAACAATAGAATAGATCAGAGAACAGTGTAGCCAACACCCTCACGGACCAGGGCGATTTACCAGTTAGTCCTTCGTGATGCTTAGAAATCTGATTGAAACACTGATCTGTGATTTTTTTTCCCCTTATTTTATTTATCTCTTGTCCATGTTTAGAAGCTCAGAACAGATTATGGATGATGTTTGCCCTGTTTTACACAGCTTCCTTTTAACCTAAGCCAAAAACAAAGTGACCTTGATATCGGTTAACAAGAACAAAGAAAGATTGTGTGTGATCTGTATTACGCATAAAGCCCGCTGCGTGTAGTTCAATAGATAGACAAGGGCAGATGCATAGACAGATAACAACGAAAACAAATATATGTTTAAAAAAACAGGATGGAAAATAACTATATGAAGCTGAAACTGTGTGGGGCTTTTCTCAAAGCTTATGAATCCCAACTGGGAGATCTTCCTGGGATAACTGTAATCCTTATTAAGTAGTTAATCTAAATTATTGCATGGATTAGGTTGGAACCTTCAGGTTTTTGATCGCCAAATACCCATTACTTCATCAGTCATTTTGTAAATGTTATGTATGTTATTTGATAAACGTTGTATCACTCTTCTGCCTCATCTTCAAACAAACCCATTCATGTATTGTATGTTGCTGCAGTGACCTCAGTAATCCCTCAGCTGGGGCACAACGAACAATGCTGCTGGATTTCATTGAACAATTTCGTTATAAGTTGATCAGACTCATAAGAAATAAATTCATTTTCGATTCAGTCTGGGGATGGTGTTGATTCTCAAAAATGAGAAGATAATTATTCAATACACTACAAGCTGATTTAGTATAGGACAAAAACAGAAATGATAACGCGACCCGTTGTTGTTAGATAGATTGTTTTATAGACATTAATTATACTGCAACTAGAAGGAGAGGGAAGTGATGGACGAGGCAATGATGTGTAGACCATTTAACACTGTCACACAGATGTCCCCACCTGATTGATGGAGCAGGATGGTATCCACTAGCAGGTGCCATGGAAAGCTGACTAGTTCCATGTCATTTTGATGCCTTATATTTAACAAGGTAATCAGTGTCTAGGTATTTGGACTTACTACCTCCTGCAGAGCACGCAATAAATGTCACTTTTTACAGCAGTCTGAAGTAGTTCTGCACGGGTTTCATGCTATTTACGAGACACACACAGAATTATAGATGATCCTAATTGCATCATGTGTCATTAAATTATCATGTTTCTATCACTATCCTTGCATGGCTTCAGGTTTCCTCCAGATCTACGGTATTCAAATCTCCTTATATTTTGAAAGTAATGATAAATCTATCTTTATAATAATGTGACAACTAATGCTACAACACATCAAAATGTCATGACCATCAAAGGTCTGCTGCACATATATACGTCTCACTTTGTTTAGTAATCCTTTTAATTTTTATTTTTACTAGTTCATTTCTCTTTAACAAGATCCGCAACAAAAATTTCGGAAAATCTTTCCACCTGTCTGTCAACCAGACGGCAATATCAATAACCGAGGCAGAAGAGTGTGTGTGAGTGTGCGTGCGCATGTCTCTGTGTGTGTATGCAGGTGTCCACCAGTGCTTGTGGACATCCTGTTGTCATGATAAACCTGTGACAGCTGTCATCCTGCAAGCAGCACTCTCTCCCACGGTGCGGATACTCATAAGTGCACACACACACACACACACACACACAAACATCGACGACGTACCGCTGTTTGCTGCAAATGTGATGGGTTCCTGCAGGTCTGGTTCAGTAAGGTCATTACACAAATCTCCTCAACTGCCCAGCAGTGAATGAGTGTCTGTCTGGATAACTGCCACGTTCATCTGCGGCCGCCCGTCGTCTTCTGTTCGTCTGTCTTCGTTCGTTCGTATGATTCAACAGCCTATGAAGAATTTAATTGGAATGAAAATGAATAAATAATGCATTGTACTTATTTTCACATCAGCACCTGGTTTGGGATAGTGCACACCTTGTTTTTCATCTCAACAAGTTTAACACCACGTCAACGATGACAGCGCATTTAATAAGATGAGACAACTGAAAAGCGTGTTTGTTCCACTATACTCTGATTTATTGAAGAAGACCCAGTCTATCTTGTAACTATTTCAAACTACCTACTTTCCATCCTGCTTTTTTTCCATCTGATACACTTTGTACCAACCCTTTGTCTATTTCAATCTATTCTATTTTCTGTTTCACTTTATTCTGTTTGTCTTATTTGTTCTTATCTGTTTGTGTTCTGTTACCTCTCTCATGGCTTCTAACTTTACCAGTGCACCTGTTCCGTCCACTTAATATCTTTGCTAATGTTTCTATTCATTTCTATTACATATCGTCTGTTGCTCGATGAGTCTTGACCACATATTCTCTTTACCTCCTGTGGTGGAGTCTGGCTTGGTCCCACCTCTGTCCAGGCATCTCAAGGCTGCACCATGGTTTGGTCTCGGGCGATGCATGTATACCCGATAGCGCCTGTTCACACCTTATAAAGGACGTGTCTTTTTCTTTCAGCTTGTCAGTGAGTGCAATGGACAGCAAGATTCAGCTTCTTGTCTTCTAATACCTGATGATATCACCATGTGATATGTGATGTGTTGTGAGTAATATAAATCACGGTCATCCCAAATTGCACTCACTGGTGTGTGTGGAAAACGATGTCTCTGTAAGAGTACATAGTATTGCTCTATAGTATATAACTATAAATTATACACTTATACCATGTTTACATTGGACTTGTATGCGCTCTCAGAAAAAAAAAGTTCAACATTGTATCTTTTATCACTGGGGCAATGGATATTTGACTGGTCTCAATTTGCTTTTGATAACTACATTTCAAAATGTTAAAACAGGTATTCCCTTTTTTACCAGGCTAGATCTGAACACAATAGTTTTAAAAACAGTATTTTGAAAAAGTGAAATGAGCCCAGTCCTCTGGAATAAGTTGCCATACAGCAGCCACATCCGCAGCCAACAAGGTCCAATGTAGTATGTTTTTTTTCCCTGAGTGTAACTGTATAAATTATATGTGTATAATTTATGCCGTGTGCACAGCGCAATCCATGTGTCTTTATCTCAGTTATAAAGTACTCAGCACTACTATCAATTATGAATAATACTATCAATCAGATGTGATCAGCAATTAGAGAAAATTAGGCAAATCTGTCATCACATCTGGTCCACATGTTTTCAAACTAACTGAGGATTAATTGATAGACTGCCATTAAAACCAGCCAATTGGGTAACAGTCGAATCTAAAGTTCCTTGGTGGCGATTGGAGGAGACGAGAGCGGAGCTCTGAGATTAGAGAAAGGGAAAACATATCTTGTTATTGGAGGAGAGGACAGCAGCTCTGAGTGTGACAGGAACTGCAGCCTAACCCCTAAACCCCACCCCTGATTCTAACTGGGCTAAAAGAAAAACAGTATCATTCTATAAAATCTAATACTAACTTCTGCAAAAGAACCTACATAGTTTATATATTAGTATATATTCTTTTTAAATATCTATCATATCTGAAAAGGTGATCTGTTCCATATTTTCACAATATGGTTTGCTAATATGAAACTCATCCATTTCTAACATTCAAGCCACAAAATAACATTAAGAGTTGAGAGCACAGAGTGTACATGTAATATACTAAAATTAAGGTAATTCAGAAAAATCTCCTCATAGAGGGAGAGAGGTGGGGAGTTGGGCTGGCTGACCTGTAATCAACTTGAATGGTTGAGAAATAATGTTAGGTCGATTAAGAATTAGATCATAATTGATAATTTGGTAAGTAAACCAAATTGATATATTTGTTAGTTGACCCACCCCATCTTATATAGCTGAGAAAATCAAAGTAGTTTATCAAGAAATAGAATTTCAAAGTCCCTCCTCCTCTCCCTAACCCAGGTTTTCTATTTGTCACTCTGATTTGATTGACAGCTGAGGACACATGTGGGGGCACTGTGAGGGGCGGCAGTGGGGTGGTGACCAGTCCCGGTTACCCCGGCAACTCTGGTAACCAGGCCGACTGTACTTGGATCCTATTGGCCGAACCTGGAGACACCATCTCTGTCATCTTTACAGACTTCCAGACAGAGGAGAAGTATGACTACCTGGCAGTGGAGGGATCTGAACCACCAACCATTTGGTGAGTCACCTTATCTATTCATTCATATATGTGTATGTCCCAGTCATTGTGTTAGTGAGAACTGTGTCGATGTGGGGGTGGTAGAGCTGTCTGGTTATCTGTCATATTCAGTATTTTATGTTTTAGAACCTTTTCTGAATTGCAGTGGAGGGATGAGTCACAGTTCAGCATTAAATTGCAGGAAGGTACGGGACAGCATTTCCAGGTGTAAGAGAGAGATACAATTAGCTGGATGGTGAAATGGAAATATGTTCATATCAAACAACAAAATTCAGGGCTGATAGTAAGGTTTGAATAGTGGCCTACTACATAAAAATGCCTTGTGTGAATACCCGTTATTCCATGGCATAAATGCAGGCTAAAGCTGGACGTATCCAACAAATGTAGAGCGTGTGACACCAGCTCCTGGCCTGCCCGTGGCAGGAAACAACGAGGTGAGCAACATAATAGAGGGTGGAATAAATAGACTGTGCTACTGTGCTTAGGGGTGGTTGCATATGTGAAAGTGGTCCGATCCATACCAAGAAAAAAAAGAAAGGATTCGGCTGTCCACTGGCATTTGCAAAGATAGTCTTTCAGGTCACGTAGTCCTGAACTTATGGTACACTAAGAAACACTTGGAGTGGCAGTATAAAAGTTAGAACAGGTAATATATAAGTTAGGTCCTGGCAAGAACAGGTATTAAAAAAGAAAACATTACTAGATATAAAGTATAGTTTTTTATTTTGTTCTTAAGCAGTATTTTTTTTCATGGTAAAAAATAAATAAAGCTGAAGTGTATGAAGCTGTGTGTGTGTGTGTGTGTGTGTTCGTGTGTGTGTGGGCACAGTGCAGTACACTTCTTCTGGGCATGTGCCTCCTCTTTACAAAGGAATTAACTGATTGTGCAAGAAGTGTCTTTTAATAGCTCGCTGGTTTTCCACTATTCTGTATGTGTTTAGATGGTTCACTTACAACAACATTTTTTTATAGCTTGCTATGGCTGATTGTTGTAAATTAGGTATTGATCAATCATTGTTGCTGTAACCAATTTGAATCTAATCATGGTCAGACATATTGCGTGCGTGTGTAATTGATTTGGGAGGTAATAATGGCCAGGCAACTACATGCTGTGGAAAGTGTTAGTCGGCGCAGGTGCGCACAGTAATCCTGCTCTTCCACCATCTGTACCTGTGTGTGTGTGTGCGGCAATCATGTTAAATGTGTTACTTGACACCTGACAATTCTCACCAACATCCCGCGTAGACAGGTCTGCTCATGCCTGGTTGGTCAGCATTTTATCATATGAACTATTCACACTGTTATTACGCAGGCTAATTTTGCAGCACACACCACAGTGAAACCAACAAATGTCGTTTTTTGCTTGTCAGAGATGCTATATTTAATGATTGTTTGGAAAAGGTCGATAGTGTTATCATTCTGCACTCATATTACATTTTAGGCGACAAAACAGTATTAACTATCAAAGAGACTGATACATGGCAAAGGTCAAGGGAAAACTTTTATTTTATTTTGTTTATTTGATGTAGAAATCTCTTTGAGAGTCCTAACGCCCATTAACATAGTACAAGCCAGCAGACACAGTATATGTGCGAATTCAAGTACAGTAAGAGAAGGTTGCTGATAATCAACGAAGATACTCTGCACTTATGTAATCACTTGTCTGTGTATCATCTATGAGGACACAAATTCAAATAAAGAATAAAGAAGAAAAATAAATAAATCCACACCAAAATCAAATAAAGAAGAAAAGAAGCAACCATATTAAATACAGTTTTTATTTCTAACAAATTTAAAGCCACCAGATGATTTATTTCCTGAGGCACAGCAAAACTCACTGTTGTGGAAGAATCACCTCGGAGGAGATTAAGGATCTATATTTATCGCCTGATTGTGGCCTTGGGGCAAATATTGTGGTGACTGGGTAGTGCTTGATTTAGTCCGACTGGTGTCAACCTGCCTGTAATGTAACAGTACGTAGTTATTTACTGCTGAATTAACTCTGAGTGCCTGCTGCTGAGGCCACTGTGTCCATGTTTCACATCATGGCCTCTAGCAGCCCGGTCGCATAATATGGTCATGTTTCCATACTGAAAGGCAGACATTCTAGCAGAAACACCTGAGCAACAGCAGGGCCAAACAAATAACCTGCTATGATGTTTGGCCAACTGAAAATGCAGGTGGACCCTGCATTAAAGTCTCAAAATTTTCTTTGAGAAAACCTACTTTGAATGCAACACAGTATACAAAGTGTTCTAATAATCAATTCCAGGTATTTTCCTGTCAGAATTAATAAAAATATGCAGGAAACAGTCACATTTAAAAATGCTAACATTAATATCCACATATAATAACACAAATGCCTTTTGTGTCTACCTTCACATCTATGTTAAGAAGAACCCATGTCTACAATCAGCTTGTTCCTTCAGCCAGGTACACACAACTATAGAAGTAAATGCACAAGTCACCCAATTGACTTTAATGGCTTTCCACCCAGGTATATTGACAAGCACCCAGTGATAAGAGGTCTTGTTCATCACAGATGTCAGAAAGAAATCATGATTTATAAGATGATGCAATGCTCAAGGCATTGTAGAAAGCAGAGCTCTTCAAGCCTTGCACCTGATGCTACATTGTGATGTCAATGCATGGTTCCACTCCTGTCAAAACATGAAGAGACAGTTCACACCTCATACTTCATATCACATCATAATATCAATAAAACTCAACCCCAGTATGAGGACAATGTTCCCAGAATGAAACATGCTTTTGAGGCATCCTGATGACAGAATTGAATGGCCTGATCCCATAGACTCTTTCATCCTGTAAACAGGTACAGGGCTGTTGGAAATGGTAATTGTCAGAGAATTTTTTCTTGACATGAACTAGTTCGCCCTGCAGTACCAATTTAGCATTGTTTAAATGCCAGGTTGTACCCCACATCTCTGCTAGCTGCAAAGACCTTTTTGTAGTTTGATTTTTAAGTAGATTAATGCATCATCTGGAGTATACTTACTACCAGTTTAAACAGCAGTAATATTAGTTTATTTTCAGTGAATATCTTAATGAAAATATTTACTGGCATTATTAGTCATGTAAGTCAAATATGTGCTGGTTATAGTCTATAGAAATGAAAAACAAACAACCAACCTCCCTTGTCCTATCCAAATTTTTTATTACTTATTTATACAACATTACCAGGCAGTAACTCCTCATCCTTGAAGCCTCTAAGGACTGCCTTTGCTGAATGAATATGTCTTCCATCTTATGGTGCTCTAGAAGGAGTTGGATTGTCGTAAATCAAATGGTTTTGATTTTCTATCAGCTCAATGCAAAGAATGGAGAGACCAAACCACTGATTCACATGTGTCTTTATGTGTGCGTCTCTTTGCCTGTGTTTCATCTTGCTTATTTGCATGGGCAGAGCATGCAATCACTGTTGCGTGGCTGTGTCACATGGGTACAGTTGTGAAGTAGTGTGTGTTCTCTCTGTGTATGTAGTGGCATCAGTTGACGTCCCCTTTTGTCTCTCAGAAAACTTTTGACATTAGAAAAGCCTGATATTGACAAGTCACCTGTAACAATACTGTTTCCATCCCCCCTTCTGTAAGCAACCTTTCAAGTACTCCATTCATCAGAGTGATGATGATTATGGAAGGAGATATTAAATGATATTAAAGCAGTTGGAGGCAGCATACCAAATTTGAAATTAAGCAACTACAATACATATTGACACAGTTTCAGCAAACCAGAGAGACCTTGTTACCAGAGAAGTCATTATTACCAGGAATGAATGTGAAGCACATTTTAACCTTTAATGTAAGAGGTGACCAAGGACGTTCTTTTTAGATGATCCGATGACCCATTTACACCAATACACGCTATTAGCACTGTTAGTACCCACAGGATGGGAAATCAGCTCCTGCTGTTTCTGTAAGGAATCTGTGTCCAGCCATTTTTTCAAATGGTTTTCCCAAGGCATATTTGAGTTAATGTACACAATTGAAAACCTATTAGTGCTGTATAAAACAAGAGAGACAACCAAACACTATTGCTCTCTTGAATCCTGTTCAACAAACATTAAAATGACTGAATGACAAGCATTTCTCTTTGGTTGATAGGTTTAGGATCATTGCTGTTGCTTTTGGTTATTTTAAAACAATTATACACAGTTTATCAGCACTTTTAGTCTTTGCTTTTGATTGGATTTCACTTACTTGTAAGTACTTGTGTGTGTTCCTTCTATGATATGCGATGAGTGTCATGTAACAACGTTCAAAATGAAGAAATGGAGGAGATAATATCTGTAAGATAACGTCACTTAGGGAGTATTGGAGGGATGACTTTGCTAATGAGTGTCCCCAGAAGTCCTCAAGACTGGCTTCCAAGCAGTATTATAGCTCATGTGAACTCGCGGCAGATCTTTATTTATTGTAAGTACAATAAAATTGGTCCAGGAAAATTGAAATCAGATTGTTTCATGAATTTCAAACCCTGAGTATTCTGGCATCCAATATCTTGGTAATATCAAGTATTTACACAACCAAAATTGTTGAAAAGTTAATAAAGATGACCACACATGCCACTTTCACCAAAGTCCTTCAGATTTGACAAATGCAAACAGTCTTGTTCTCCTTAAACACACTGGATATTACAGGGACGAAACCATTGGCCCTTTGTTGCAGAGAATAGTTCCTTAGAAACCAGTCATGCTGCCTGATTCCTTAGCAATCGTCTCACAAATACCAAGTGCTAATATACTACTAATTTCCATTACAATTTGGAAGAAGAATAGCTAAAATGTTAATTTCCAATATAAGAGAAAGCTAATGGTTGACGTATATTACAAGAGTGTGGGCAGAATTTGTTATGTGTTTATCAGTTGCTGCAGGCTGACAACAGCAGTCCCACACACACACCAACACACACACACAGATATAGCTCACATCCATGTTCACACAAACTGACACATGCTTTCACTCCTAGACACATTCACAAACATGAAGACTTGCTGCAACTTCTTCACACAGACACTCTTGTGTCTCACTGCAGAGAGGTGTGCTTGCTCATGAGAGTAGTATATCACAGAGCGGGTGCCTGTAATGTAGCCTAACACTGCCACACACACTAATATACTTAATACACACACAAATGACCCGATGTTTTTTATATTTTGTTGTTTCAGAACCGCTCAGCAAGAGACATCTTAAATAGAAATGATCTCTCCCTCTGTCTTACTGTCTCTTTCTGCCTCTCTCTCCCCTGTCTCTGCCTCCTGTCCACCCATCCCTGTCTGTCTCTTTGTCTGTCTGTGTCTTCTCAATTGTGTTACACACCCTCACATGACTCCAGGAAATAGCACTGTTTAGGCTCCTACTTGTAGGTGTACCGGTTGAGCTCATTAGCCAATCTATGGTAATGCAGGCCATTCAAAGTTCATATTTACCAACTTCCTTCGGTTCAAGATTTGTTTTTTAAGAAGCCAAAAATTAATTTAGTCAGGTTTGAGCTGAGCTGGAAGTCTTTGTCTCAAGTTCTGAGCGTCACTGTAGGTGGCTTGAAATATTTAGCAGAGCATTCCACCCACAGACACAGGACACAAATATTCACATATATATACACGTAACAGTATACCGATTCATTTACAATTCAGACACACAGTATGTATGTGAAAGAAGAAGCCAACTGCACACCAAGCAATGTAACATATTTACTGCTGACAGAAGTTCTAAGTGTCCTGAGTCATTTCAGTATGTTTGGTGTTTCATCAGCTAACACTGTATTAGGGTACACAGCAGCATCTGTTTCAGTGTGAGCTTGACAAGATTAACCCTCCCACATTCATCCATCCTAACCCCCCTTTAACAGTACAGTAGTTTATGATCAACACCAACACATCTTATACTACATCCGCATATAACACACACAAACCAGATCCACTTAAGACATTTTATTCTTCCTATAAAATGATTTTCCAGACCCTGTGATCATTGTGTATTTTGTGAATCAACATTAGAATAATAATCTAAAAGTATGTATGATGAGAAGAAAATTCTGAAAGATGTTTTGTTATATAGATGCTATTGAAGGAAGTTTTATTTAATATACAAGCACACCCTGGTATAATCACTGATTAAAGTCTCTCTAAAAGATGTAGTTAAACAAACTCTAGACAACTAATACCCATTGTGAACTTACTATAGCAATCGCAAGTTGGTACTTCAATATAACCTTCCAGAGAAGCAAAGTTAAAGTAACCTCTGTAGAACTTGTAAGTAAGTCACAATGTATTACCATTGTTTTGGTTAACCAAAGCATGCAGGCCTCTTACCATATGCTTTTCGGTTCTTTTTCTTCTTTCTTTCTTTTTAATGAATAACAGAAAAATGTTTCTATTCTACCCAGTCTGCTGGGCTTCACCGTACAGGTATGGGCAACCCATCGATATTGTCTGATTTGCCGGAGAGAAACAGGCGGCACTGTGGCTGTCTGGAAGGAGTCCAAGGTCCCAGAGGATACAAACCCAATTTCTCCAACATCATCAACTGTAAAATTTACTCACCCTGCATAGCAGCAGTGAATTTGTCTGTTTCACTTGGCCATCAGATGTTCTGCTGTGTCTGTTCTTGCCCAGCAAATATCCTAACAGGTCACATGTTTGTGTGTGAGTTTTTCCATGAGATAAGCAGGCCAAGCATTTTCTTACTTTTCTGCTCTGCATCAGTATTTGTTAGAGATGCAAAAGGAGTTGTATATAGAAAGTCTGTGGTTAAGGGTGTGTGAGGTGAGTGTAAGGCACGTGCGTGTGCACGCCCAGGAGGCTGACAAGGCGTTTGCCAGAAAAGTAATCAATGCTGCTGGTAGAGAGGATGTTGGGACAGCAGCACTATCCCTACCAGGAAATGGAGCGTGACCTGAACACAAACACACACCCCCCTTTCAAGCTTCTCGATACACAACAACAAGCACATATCAGATATTTCATATGAATTAAAGATGGCTAGGGAAATGTTTATCAATACATTATACGTAGACCAGGCCTGGTTTCTCGACTTGACCAAAGTTCACATCACCTCTTGGGCATGATTTGAAGGTTCAGAGCACCTGCCAGCACTAGCACTCAAGTGTTCCTACTTGTTCGTATCTTATGCAAGCACGATGGAAACACACGACGAAAGACAAGTAGGTGATGTGATACTCATTCTACTAATGGTTTCACAATATCCACTAATCACAGGTAGGTGATGACCAGAAGATATGCCAGCAAAATGGTGGAACTAGAAAACACCACACTAGCAAACGTGGATGTACACAATGGTGTTTCAAATTTCAAAAGTCAGCTTTGGTAAACGTTTGAATGCATTTGCCATTTGTTATCTCAAAGATACACACGAAGCTTTTAGGTAAGAAAAGTCCTGAGTGGGCAGCAGAACTTTGTCCAGAAGAAACGTAGGAATACCTGTAGTTATGAATCACCAAACTGTTTCCTGTGGTTAGATTATCTTCCTCCGTTGTGTTCCATCACTGCTACAATATGTTAAACCATAAGTTGTCATACATTACAGCATACATATTAGATGATAGCAGGTTCAGTAACTGTCAGTAGGTGTGCTATTCATCAGTGACAAGGATCACCCTGTTTTTATAGAGAATATTACAGTAGAACAACAGGGACAAATGTCACTGAAATATTAAATACATTGTTGAATTGAATAAAAACGTGGAGTTGTCATGGTGACAAGAGGTGAATTGAGTAGTAAAAAACCCAACAGTAACAGACAGTTTAAAGTTTGATGATGCTTCTACCCACATTTTTTTTATTGACTCAATATACTTGCATCGCACTACATTACCTGGCAGTGTGTACCCAGCATTATATTAGAATTAGTATGTTCATCAGCAGAATAAGACACCAAACAGACAAAAAAAGGAGTTTGTTGTTGTTGTTGTTGTCGTCAAGTAATTTTTTTTTTTTCGAAAAAATGATGCTGCAAATCACATCACCACTTACCACAGAGTCATACGGAGGACTCTGATAATCCAATACCAGTCACATTCAGAGGGTAACACTGTAGAGAGCTTGTAAACAAGTTCATGATGTGGGACCATTTTCCTGTGGATGTATTTCCAATTGGGCTAGAAGGTTGTGTGACCTTCTACAGTGTTTCTCTAGGGGGCATCAATTCTAACCACCCCTGGTGGCCCAAAGAATAATTTGGTCTAAGGCTTTTGTCTAGGCATGTCTGCTGCAATTTGCACCAATATTAACCCATGTCTGATAGCCTGGAAACAAATTACTGAATTTTAGTTCCCACCACCTATTTAGACCAACATAGAGGAGAGGAGAAGAAGAGGAGAGTGGAGTAAATGAGAGGACAGCAGAGAGGCATTGTGTTTTAGGGAGGCAGGCCAAGACGCAGAAGCAAAGACAAGAGAGAGTAAAAGAGACAGGCGACAAGAGGAATGGGTAAAAAGAGAGGAAATAGAAAGGGCAATTGGGTGACAAGAGGAGCCAGGAGAGAAGAAGTGATGAGAGGTGGCGGGCGTGAGAGGAGGACGAAAGTAGAGATGCAGAATTAGGGATGAGGTGAGGGAAGATGAGAGTTGATAGGAGAACAGAGGAAAGAAGAATAAGAGGAATGAGGTGAGGAGATGCAGAAGAAAAAGCCATCAGGGGACCTGCGGGGAGGAAAGAGGTTGTAGAGAGAAAGAGACAGAGACACTGAGGAGGGACTGAGGCAGAAGGACAGACCAAGACGGATGTGAGCACAAAGAATTTTTGACCTGACATTTGCTACCTGTACAGAAGAAGCAAAATGATCATGGAGTACTATAATTAGATTACAAACCATAAACAAGCATCCCTGTTTCTCAACTAGACTATATAGGAAGTGTTTGCTGTAGGGTTTAATTGTTTGGAGAACTGCGAAACAGTCACGATTACAGGAAATATTGGTCGGAGATGTAAACACCATATGCCAAGTAAGCTTGTTGTCCATCTGATACTCCCAACCGCAGCTTGCCCATACAGAGTACACTTTTAGAGCTCCTCCTTTCTATAGCTGGTATTGATGCCTCAAATCTGACAAACTGCAGAATTGTTTCCACAGGAACAGCTGAAAAAAGGCATGAGGAGACAGGCATTTGCATTTTATGACAGTAGTTTTGTAGAATTACTAGTTGCCTATAGGGGAGAAGGCACATGACAATTAATTCAATCAACACACTATAAGACTCAGACAGATGGGTATATTAAGATAAATCTTCTTTCTGCTAAGGTAAACAGTTTAATCAAATGGCCTTAGAATCAAAAGTAAGGTTTATAATTAGATTAGTGTATGATATCTAGATTAGTGTTTATGCAACAAAGTCACGCCACACATCTACCCGGATAAAACCCCAAATACTACCGCTACTTCCTCTAGTTTTTAAGGTATCATCAACTTTGCATCTTATTATACTGAGCACCGTTATTAGAAATAAATTCCCACTGTCTTATTTTCATATTTGGTCTTTAAAAAGTTAAACACCAGCGGAATCTTTCTTGTGTGTTTGTATCTTGCACTTTACAGAAAGGTGTTAATACGTTAAATCATATAGCTTACTTTTTTACTTTTTAAGCATAACTGCTCCAAAGGCTATGAAATTGTATTTCATGTAGCCACCGTCGGTATTAATTACAGTGAGCATGTGTCATCGCTACAGGAGCTGTGCTTTTCAGGTCACTGTTGCTGGGCAGGAACGGATATTTACTACTTCCACAGCAAATAACCTTTCCAGGTGGTGCTAAGCTGCCTAAGTGGGACAAGGCCAGAGGTTGAGCACCACTGAGCACGAGCATATTGTCGCTGCAAATTAATTCTAAGTATCATAAATATGTTATTATTATTTCTGCACTAAACCTAATATGTGTGTGTGTGTGTGTGTATGTGAATGTACAGTATTTAGAGTGTTTTGTTTTAGTTATGGTGTTTGCCCTTGTTTGCATATGTGTTGGAAAGTATAGTGTATTGAATAATAACCACTATAGTGGTAGCTAGGATGATTAAATTATAATATTACAATGAAAAAAACGCTTAGCTCCCTCTCCTCATCTCTGTCCCCTTCTCTCTCTTCCCACTTTCTCCCATTCCCTCTGTCTCTGATTACTGAAAGGCCCTGCAGGCTGGTGACACACACACACACACACACACACAAAAGAGGGTTTGAGAAGAGGGAGCCACCAGACTGCACTGGCTTCTGGGAAGAGGACTGAGCCAAGAGGAGGAGTGACCAGACAGTGATCGAGAGTAAATGAGAGGAAAGTCAGCAAAAGGAAGTGAGGGAGAGAAGAGAGGAGGAAGAAAGACAAGACAGCAGAGACAAGTAATAGTTTTTTTTAACCCACTATAACATTCACTGGAGCTGATCACCCGTTCCTCCTTTTTCTGTCAAAGGAACATATTCATTCTAAGAAGAGGGCTGCATCTGCATATGAGGAGCCAAGGACTGAATATCTAGCATGGGTAGATAGACACAGAATAAAAATACATTCATTGAATATTCTAGTAACACCAGAAAGAAAAACAAAACAAAAACAAACAAAGGCCACCTCTGATTTAAAAAAAAAGTATATTTGGTGTTTTTTCTGGTTTGTTATATGCCTGTTTGCCCAGGTACAAATATTACATCTACCAGACACAGAGTAGACAGATTACATGGTAACACCTCAAAGTATACACTGAGTTCATCTTGTGTGGTAAACCATAACGGTTGCATATGTAATACAATCTCAGTGTTTGGCCAGGACTTGTTTTCCAGCACATCAGGAAGAAGAAGAAGAAGAAGAAGAAGAAGCAACCCAGTTTGCTCTGCTATCACAAAAACATAAATTACCTAGTAGATGGTACAAAAATACACAGTACTCCTTCATAATAATAAAGAAAACTCAGCTGTTTCTGTCTGAAAGCCATATTATTGAGTTTAATTTTATTTATTTTGGCAGTTAATTGTGTAAATCTTCAAAGTTTACTATGCTCTAGATATATAGATAGAGATAGATAGATAGATGGATAGATAGATAGATAGACAGAGATAGATAGATGATGGATATGGATAGATAGATAGATAGATAGATAGATAGATATAGATTGATAGATAGATAGATAGATAGATAGATAGATTGATAGATAGGTAGATAGATAGATTTATTCTATCACCAGCATTATCTTCATTCCAGAACCATTAACTCTGATATACCGCCGTAACAGCCCATGCTTCTGGGAAGCCTCCTTAAGATTTTGGAACTCAGCAGGGGTTTGCCCTTTTAGCCACAAGAGTACTAGTGAGGTCAGTGCTGATGTTGGGTGGTAAGGCCTGGCTCACAGTCAGTACATGTTTATTGCCAAGGTGTTCAATGGTAGGTCAGGGTTTTGTGTAGATCTGTCAGTTTCTTCATATCAAACAGCCCACAACCCAAAGGACTTTCCCAAAATTGTTGTCACAAAACCTTTAAAAGCCTGTTCTCCTCACTGTATACAGGCATTAAGAATAAATTTACCTGGTCGAGGAGCCTAACCCAAACTATAAAAAGCGTCCAAAGGTACACAAGGTTGATTGTGACATTTTAGTGATCTCAAAGGTTGGATGCCTTCTGTTTAATTTCCGAGTAAATTATATCAGAGTGATTTTTTCTTCCCAATATGTCTCACATCCACCACTGGCCAGTCGGTTTAGCACTTTGCTGTCTATGAAGAACAGCAAAGAAGAGGAGAGAATGTGATGAGATAAGGAGGAGGGAGAGACAGAGCAGGGTCCTGTTGTGAACACTGATTACTCTCTGCCCACTCGAGATTGATGGAGAGTGACACAGCAGGCACACTCACGCAAGCACAAACACGTACACACACACAAATACATACATACGCATTGTATTTAAACAATCGCGTACACGCACACACACACACACACACAGAGGACGTCTCTGTCTCTGTATACTGATTGATGATGGCTCCACCTAGACTACATTCAGCCCAACACTCCTGCAGTGTGCATGTGTGTGTGAGTGTGCTCATTTCTCTGTGTGAATACAAGTGTTTGATAGATCATTCTCTCTCTCTGCAAGTTGGAGTGTGTATGCAGGTATATGTGTGTAGCAGTTCCCACCTGTCTTAATTAGAGGAGGCTACTAAGAGATTGCCTGATTAAGTAGCATTCCCCTACTGACTAATGAATAGCCACACACATGCGCGACACAAGTAGACACACAGCCATACTGTACATGCACGCAAAAGTTAGTGTTGAGCAGTGCAGCTCTCTAACCCCCATGACCACTGATAGAAGGATTCTGCATGTGTGTGTAGAGCCAATCATTCATTATAGGCAGAAACTGTTTATCTCTTCACATGTCCAGTCTCTCAAGTCAACTATCAAGTCAAGTCAGTGTCATATGTCCATCTGTCTTTACTGTGCAAGATTTCACGTGATGATACACTGATATAAAAAAAAACTCCTTCCACCAAAGATTTGGTGAAATAAGTCTTACAATGAAAGGTACTATTAATTTGAAATACATTTTTGCACAGGAGTTTGGAGTTCACTAAAATGGTGCACTCTGTTCTACATTGCACTGTATCATCATACATAGAACAGCATAGGTGGCAAAAAAGGATGACTGATCAGTTATTTTTGACATGACCTCACTGTTGAATTACTATCCTTCATATGCCAACAGTACTGCATTGAAAAAAAAGAGTGGAAAGTTGTTTAAGGCTTCAAAGCTTAGAATTTTAAATGTTTTTGAATGTTGATCTGAAAACAGTGTTGCCTGATTAGTAACACATTGTGCTGCAGATTCTTCCAGTGTTCCTCTGTTCTATAAATTAATGAAGCACCACCTCCTCATGTGTTCAACATGGCAGAAAATGACCTTTTTATTTTAAATGTTGCTTATGTTTTATTCATAAATTATCCACATTAAATCTTCTCTATAGTAATAGTGTTTTTTTGTGTTTCTGTGATTACATTCTGCTTAAATGTTAAAATGAATAATTAACATGAAGACAAACCAACCAATGTACCTCTGTCAGCTGATGTGTGTCTTCCTCCCTCCCATCCCTCCCTGCCTCCCTTGCTCTCCCTCTATCTCTCCCCGTACTTTCATCAATCTTTGCCTCCTTGTGCCCTCCCTCCACCCTATGCTTCTTTATTTCCTCCCTCTCACTCTCTTTCATTCCCACACTGCCAGTGGAATAACTGGCTTGTATTTCCATGGAGGAAGAGGGGTAGAGAGGATGGATGGGAGGACAGACAGGGGGAAAGATGCTCTTTTGGTCTAGTGTATTTAATCAGTTATGTTGTCTTGCTCCCTCTGGCAACTCTCCACTCGATTTTCTCCCTCTCTTGCAGGCACACCCACACACACACAAATGGTCACACACTCACTCCCCATCTCAGTATTCATTTTTTTTTCCATGTTACCAACTTGTAGTTGAACATGAACCACATGGGGCATTCATAATTTTGTCAGTGTATTTACCTGGTAAGATTGTTGCTTGTGATGTGACCATTGACCATCAAACAGAAGTTGATAACAAACTCCGTGAAGTTTCAAACACCAATTATAATGCTTTCTTCCAAAAGGAAATACTGTATTTGGAATTTGACAGTTTATACAAAAAAGGCGCTTATACACATATCACTAGAGGAAGTAATTTCAATCTCCAGAGAGAACCTAATTTACGATACTAGTTGAGTTGTTTTCTCCCATAATTGCTTTGTTTGTTTATCAGTGCTGGCGCAGAAAAGGGGTGGGGCTAGGAAGAATTATATTTCAGTGTTGAGCTGGTTAAAAGATGGTCCAAGAATTTTTCTTCTTTTTCTTTCCTCAACATTGTACGATAGGACATTTTCAACATCGTCTTTGGTGAGGCACAGTTTGTGCTTCTACCGATTACCATTCTAGTTTAATAATGAACCACTTGTCAAAATAATTACAGGACCTTTCTACACAACTTTCCGATATCTTTATAGATAAGAAATCAGCTTTAACAGTACCGTGGACAAAATATGTTGCAAGAATTTGCCGGGGCACGATTGAGTCCACAACCATTAAGAGCACCCAGATATCCATCTGAGCCTTAGTTTAAGCCTCCCTTGAGGAATACATATGCAAACAACCATCGTCACATAAACTTTGTTGATGTCTGACATCTCTAGAAACTTTTATAATAAGTTTTAATGTATATACCCTTTTTAAACAGCATTAGTGGTCTTTGTAGCAAAGCCTGGCTCCAATTCTATGTATTTTATGTCTGTGTAACTGGTCAAATCGTGAGGGGGATTTAGACCCTCTCAGACCATGAAATATGGGGAAAAAACTAAAAACTCATTGAGCCTCATCTAAGATGATCTATACACTAAGGCTCCTCTTATGCTTTTATAGCAGAGATATCTTGGGAGAAGAACTAACAGTCACAGATACAGCTTAATTAGCAGACATAGATGAATGATTTAATAATGCATTGTCATAAATTGTCCACATGGGGAAAAATCAACGAGTTTCGGCAGTAAAACTGTAGAGCTGATGCGTTTTTGGAAGTATTAGGTTTTCGCTGGAAGTCATTTTAGGCTTTCTTTGAATTATCCAAGGGTAGTTGCTAAGCACACACTGTCTTCAGTATCGTCGCCCTTCGCGTAAATGCGTTTAAATTTGCGCCGAGCTGCGCTTACATCTTAGTGGTACTTTGTTGAGACAGAGCACTGAGATGTGCGTTCCCAGCTGCTGACGGATCCAGTTTGCGACCTTTAGTTTGTTTTTCAACCCAGCTGAAGGAGATTTAATTATACCTCTGCAATTTGAGCAGCAAGGTTTAACATTTCACATGGAGAGACCTTCTGTATAGATTTATGATTTAATTGCTTTAATATTGGAAACAGATTGAAGGTACACGCCTACCCCTTAATGATGCTCTGTGGGTAACAGAGATGTACTATAGCAGGAAGTGAGTTAAAATAAATATGAATAATGGCAAAAGTAGAGAGACAATACAAGGAAGAGAGACATGAAGAAGAGATTTGAAGAAAGGAAACGAGGGAGTAGAAAGAAAGGAGTGAAGAGGAGGGGCTGATCAAGAGGTGATTTTAATATAATTGCCAGGACACCTGTGAGAGTTTAGTACATGATGCAGATTTTTCTGTAGGATCAGACTGAGCATTATGTCCATTGTTATCCAACTGTTCGACATAAGCTGTCTTGTTAATATCGTAAATGAGGCTAGTTCAGGATTTTTCTGAAAAGTGTTAAATCTGTTTTAGGCACCAAGGTCTGAAGGTTGGTCTCACCGCGTTTAAGCGCTGTTGTTACAATAATAAGTATGCACCATACCTTTTTACACTCTGAAAATACAGCAGATAACATACACTACCTACACCTTCCAAGTCTTATTGTCATTGAAATTATATTTATATCAGATTTTGTCATTTGTCTGCTCTAATTCAGGTAATATCAGAAATATTTAATGGTTGAACTCTAGGTCTATGTCTTCAATAGCGCAGTATGATAAATTCTTTTTTGTGTTTTGTTTTTTAGTCTTTATTTTTATTTTTCATATATTTTACATAGACTTTAATAGTATATATTATACCATAATATTTTTATAGATCTGTTCTGATAAATAGATTATCCACTGCAGATGTATTGATAATTGAAATTTCAAATGTCTTGTGTCAATCCAAGGACTTGGATGTCAGTGATTACTGTCCAGCAGTTCTATTGTCTGAACCTTTTCAATCTCATTCACTGTCAAGTTTCTCTCCCAGCTACTAGAGTAATTCAACATTGATTTGCCATAGTGCATTCAATTTAAATCCCATTTGGTGGTCTTTCTGAATATGATCTACAAGGCTGAGACTGGTGTTGATAGATGGGATGTGACAGAATAAGACAAACAAGTTTAAACAATAAACAGGCAAATGGTATATGTCTAGTGTCTAGTGTAAAGTATATGGTTTATTCTTTCTTTGCAGCAAAATTAAAGAAATGTAATGACCCAATCCCAACAAATTAACCATATGTAATACTGTTACATTGTTACTTTTCCTGAGTGAAAGTAACCCGCGATGGTGCCTACTAAGGATATTTTCTTTATTCGTAGTTGTGTTATTGTATTGTTGTGTTGGTGATGCTGTATGTAAATCAGGCAGTTAGAGTGGATCTGAACCTGTAAAACCACTGTGTGTGTGTGTGTGTGTGTGTGTGTGTGTGTGTGTGTGTGTGTGTGTGTGTGTGTGTGTGTGTGACTAATAGCAGACATCAGAGAATCCTACTGATCTAGGGCACAAGGTGACCCTCTCTCTGTCTCACTCAAACACACGACACACAAAGACACACCTTCTAAAACACCTGCTCAGCACTCTTGTGCTCCACTTTATACTGCTATTAGAGGGTATGGGTGTAGTGTAATAGTATATACACTATAATGCCACTATTCATATGTGGTGGGGTGTATTGTGTCTGTGTGTGTAAGTTGATATTAATGGCCTGCGAAGGTTAACAGTAGGGGTTGATAGAAGGAGACAAGCGAACATGAGAGGGCAGCCCACTTCATACTTTACACCCGTTATGTGTGTGCATACCTGTGTCTCAAATGTAACAGCCAAGGTGATATTACTAAGAGCACCTCGATGAAAATGTAATGGGAGAGAAATGCCACCTGTTGGTTGACACTGCAAAATGAAAGCACCATACATCAAAGAGCTGATGTATAGAATGGGCATTATTGCAAGCAGAGATTGTATTTGAGCTGCAGATATTTGAAGTTATGCTAGAACAAGGGTGTTTTATTCTTTAAGTGTTAGTCCTCTATGGCTGCCAGCAATGACCTGCCATGCTTCGCTTTGCCAACCGCAAGAGCACTGTTCATCTTCTCAGCCAATTAAGGGATCTTACCCTCTCTACTTGATGAGAGAGTTGCAAATTGGGTCCTATCTACTAGTGCTGTGTGCCATCAAAGCCTCAGTGTATTAGCTTACTTCAGTGCAAAAAAGGTAATATTGTTAAAAGTGGTACATTGCATTTTGATAGTCCTGCATAACCGAACCCCTGTTGTATTTGCATATACCAGTCTATTAGGTGCAATGCAGATAAATAATAGTGAAGAAAATACAAGAAATAATAATACTCACTATGATATGGTCCAATACAACAACAACTACCGACTACAGCTTAAGAAACTACTGTGAGAATTGAGGTTTTGATCAGAGTTGCCGGGTCAAATCCCCTAACCAGCTGGGGAAATCTTGGCAAAAACAATGAATAAGAAATACCATTTCCCACTTCGTTAAAAGCATTTGAGGCACCCTTGAGCATGCAGGATAATCCCCAGTAACTCCAGAGGAGCTGCAGAAACACACTGGTTGTATTGGGCCGGTTGAAGTCCTGATACTGTTTGTAATTCAGTTTGTGCTTTGTGACTTTGTTCTCACTTCATTCTAGACAGCAGCTCCCAACACAGAAAGACAAAAACACACACTCATATTTTCTGAACATACTTTTCCAAAAAGTGAAAGGAAACTAAGTAAAGTAAACTGAACCTTAGGCTGATTTTTAGTGTCAGTTGCACATTTTTGCAGCGTGACTACCTTGTTTTACAGACTTTGGCTTTGTTCTTGGTTGGCTACAAGGTTTTAAGTGTTTTCCCTGCTCCATCTAAGATATGTACTTTTTGCATGTACTCATACATGCATGTGTTTCGGGACTTCTATTTTTAAAAGAACCACTTTAGGTTTAAGACCTTTAGAGCAAGGACATTTTTGCAGCATTCGGTCATTGTGCCTGATCTTCAAAAGGCTTATTGTAGGATTAAGTGAAAAAAGGGTAAGAGCTAAGGTTTTGTAAGTGTGTGTGTGTGTGCGCGCACACATATTTGTTCTGTTTCTTACAAATATTCTTTCATTCTCTCTTTCAGGTTGTCAGGCAGTAATGTTCCCTCACCCATCGTTAGCAACAAGAACTGGCTGCGACTACATTTTGTGACTGATGGCAACCACCGTTACCGTGGTTTCAGCGCACATTATCAAGGTAAGTTGGGTAAGATATGATTACATCCACAGAGACGAGCATCTTCATTTACACACTCACACACACCCATAGATGCAGAGAGGGTTTTCATCTGTGATAAACAGGGCTCCATAAATACAGTATCTACAGATCTCTTTGTTAATTAATGATGGGTTCTTTTCAAGGGTCTGCTTTTGCTTCTTTGCCTTTTTCTTTTCTTTTTTGCCTTTTTGTTTCTCAGTTTCTCTCTGCTGCTTTTTTCCTTTTCAACTGACGGTTTGTCCCCATCATTTTGCCTCCAACTCCTTTTAATTACGCCTGTTGACTCCAATCTTCCTGTCTCTTCTCTACTACAGTTTCTCCCTCTGTCTCCATCTTTCTGCATCTCCCTTTCTCTCCTCTGTCTAGTTCTCTCTCTTTTTCTCTTTCTTTTTCTCTCGGGTAACTGCTCATAGAGGCGTACAGTTAAATTTCTTTGACACAAACCCTAACTGGTAGAAAACATTTGGAAATTCATTTGGCAACGTCCATGTCTCCTAACAGTGATAATGAGAGCTGAATGTTTGGAACAACTGCGCAGACAGGCTGGAACAGATAGGGTTTATATTTTATACTTTACTTGCTTTTCATGCTCTCCTATGTTTTGTTTTAGTCTCAGATTGCCTCTTAAAAAAAAAACAAAAAAAACATTGGCCCCTTTTTTGTGAATTGCCAGTGCATGGTGCATAAAGTTCATTCAATATCACCAAGATACACAGGGTACAGGGCTGTGTTTGTTATTTTCATGGCCAGAGGCGTGTGGCACACCTGCAGCTGGAAGCAGGGTGTGCTTGACACTATCAGTGGGTATTTTATGGGCAGGCATCAATCATGGTTAGCCAATCAGCTCATCTAATCCAATTTAATCAAAATACTGAGGACATGTTTTAATTGTGTGCTTATTGTTAAAAAGTTAAATGAGTGTAAAGTAAAGTAATGGAAACAGTACAGTGTCCCTACCTCCATGCGTCATTGACCTGGTGAGTGGGTGGGCAGCACAAGCCTAAATCGCCGTCACGCTTGATACCAAAATTGCACTGTGCCACTTGATTATCACTGACACGCTCCCTGCTGTGCCTCGCCTCTCACTTCAACACATTCAGGTTCACAGCAAGTCACTAAAATACCAACTCGACTCAGGCGAGCAAAATAAGGTGTGCAACAATCCAAAATGCCAGCTCTTGGAAGCAGAGTGGCCACTCTTTGTGTAGTTTATCAAAGAAAAAACAAAACCACAATAGTGTGGACACTTCGTGTTTACATGTCATGTTTTGAAAAGACAAGAAACAGACTACATTTGTTAGAAGTAACAAACTCATACACAACTCAGTGACGCAATGCAAATGTCTTTCACCAGACTATTTTCTTTGTTCCTCCCTCCCACCCCTTTTCAGCCTTCATCTGAGTCCGATCTTTTTTCTTCTGCTCTCTCTTTGCCCCCATTTTTTCCAGATGTAAAGGCATATTTTTTCATACATACCTCAACACTGCAGTTCCTTTCAGCAGTAATTAAGGTCATTTGCTCTTTTTTTTAGGTTTTTTTTTTTCAGATGTCACTTCATCACAGAGAAACCTTTCTGAAACATCTGAACTTTCAGGTCATGGTGTCCTACATGAAAAATGAACAGCTGAGAATCTGGCTATTGTGGTAAACTGGTTTAAAGCTGTTATTATGTACACATAAAAATATAATGAATTACGCAGCTCTGTTTCTGTGTATGTATGTGGCTACTTTACAATATTTACTTAGGACCTAATGAAAGAGTCCAATTATTCCAGTTGTTTTCCTGTTTAAAGGACATTGACTGCTCAGTGAGGTTATTAACATTAAATATTTAAATTTGAAAGTGGTTTCTTTATGACCCTGTAAATTTTGAGTGTACTGGTTGCATGTGTCACTTACAGGACTGTGGTCAATTAAGCCAATTAAGTGATTGAAACTGCTATTAATTTGGTGGTGATTTTATATTAATTGGGCATAATTTCCCAATCTGTGGTTATGAGGATCTTATTATGAATGGATATGACCCCATGATATGGGGTGATTTGATTTTAGTCAAGGCATTATATCAAGAACAACGTGTGAAAGTCAAACCACACATTTAAATAGCCAATGAATTATTCTTAAGATACACATGGAGCATGTAGTAAGAGAAAGGGTCTTTTAAAATCTAGAATTCAAGCCATTATTAAACCTCATCCCTTTTTCCCCTTCTTCTTTCTACAATATATATTTGCTCTCTCTCATTCTTCTTCCTGACTCTCCTTTAATTGTTTCCTTCCTCTTCCTCCTCTCATCTGTCTTTCTCGCTGATCCTCTCCTGCTGTCCTCATCCACCCTCTCTCTTCCTGTCTCTTCCTCTAGCTCTCTCAGACATTCTTCTTGATTGACAGCCTGGCCACTCCCCTTGAGATTAGATTTTAATTGGTTTAATTGATCTTAATTAGTTTAAAAGATTAATCAACATGTTAATGAAAGGTGTCAGGGTTAGTTGATTAATTAGTGGAGTTCTTAACAAGCTTGTGATTGATTGGCTACTTTCTGTCAGCTGTCAGTCATCTCCATTGCCTTGTTGGCTCTTACACATGAGCAGAGGGGCTGTTTGAGTGGCTGAAAAAGTTACTGCTGATGAGAAACCTTTCACAGGTCCACTTTCACACTAGTGTTGTTTCATACTGGTGTATACTGGCATTAATGCATTATCTGAATTTAATCATAGTTTATCATCTACTACTTCAATATAAGTTAGGAAATGCATATCAACAATGTCAGTATGAAGTGAGGATAGATCAATATTGTGCATAAAACATAGCCAATTCCAGTAGTGACATTTCAAGATGACTGATAGATCTATTGATTTCATCACTGGCATACAACTGGAAAAGAAGGGAAACTGACACAGATATCTTCATTCATATGTACAGTTCATTTAAAGTGTTCAATTATTCTGTTTATTTCCATTTTATTCTGTTTATTGGGCTCTTTTCTATTGCATTTACTATGCTCTACCCCCTTCAGATTTACTCTTTAATTAGCATGCTCAGGGTGTCCATCAACTCCAATTTATTATCCACAGTTCCACTTAATGATATTCCAATAATTTTTTTATTTACACTGTAATTCCACCCTGCAAACCATATGTTGTTCTGGTCTACTAAATTCGACATGTCTCCAGGAGAACAAATTATAATGGCAAAGCCCCCTGGGTTAGTTTAGTCTAGTGGCAAGCACTATATGAAAACAATTCCAAATTTGTGTCTGAGAGACTAAATGAACAAATCTGCTTTGGCAGGGTTAGTTTAGTTTGTAAGACACTGCTATGAGACCTCAGAGGGAGACTTTTGGCTCTAGGTACTGCCAGCTAGCTGGACACACTCTGTGTGTGTGCTCGTGTGTTTGTGAGTGTGTATAAGGTCAGCCACTCAGCTCATAAAAACCTCCTCCTTCTGCTGCTGCCCAATTATGAAGTTCTGAATAAATAATAATCTCCTCATGATTTATATCCAAGTTTGCAGGGGTGGGGGGGAGTGAGAGGCAGCAAAAAACAAAGAACAGCACAGGAACAGAGAAGAAGAGAGCGGGAGGTGGTAAAACAGAGAGGAGATCCAGAGAGGAGATTAAAAGAGAAATGGAGATGGAAACCAACAGAGAAAAATGCAGAAAAGGCAAAAATAAAATAAATAAATAAACATGACAGAGAGCAGAGAGAGATATAGTCAGAGAAAGGTGGGGTATTCAAGGGGACTAGTCATTTGGCAGCGAGGTTTGGCTAAATATTAGTATTAAAACTAAGAGTTTTAATGTCCTGCTGTTGTAGACCACTTTAGAAAAAGAAAAAGTGAAAAATGTGTGTTTGTGTGTGTGTGTGTGCGTGCGTGTGTGCGTACAAGTGTGTGCATGCGTGTAGATGGATATCTGTGTTGTTAGAACAGGAGAAGCCTATTCTTGAATCAGTGTTTTGGTAACTCAAAGCCTGCAGCTCCTCTGCATGGCTAAACTGAATTTACAGAGTTAATTGTCCATTTGAAAATCTTAATTGATGTTTCAAAATGATTCACAGTGGCAGTGTTTTAAAACATGCCATAGGCTATACAATATGTTGATAGACTTAAATTAAGGGCATTAACCATTTCAATTCAAACATCTCTCCCTAGGACACAGCGTTCTTTTTAAAAGGAGAAATTACTTACATTTTATTCCTCCTATCTCTGGCAGTTCTATTCATATTTGCAAAAGTGATCAAAATCCCATTAATGCCAGTATTTATGTATCAAGTTAAATAGTATAAAGATGAAAGTAGAGTGAATCTGAGTAAATTACAAGCGGTCTTTTTCTTTTTAAGTAGTGTTGTAGCATTCATACATTTCTATAATTTTGGACTGCTGTGTCAATATACATTATCTCTCTGCTCCTCACGATCTTCTTTAAAGCAAAATACAAGTACAGCCATTAAGTAACCATTAGCATGTTTAATTGAAGCTCAGTAATTATTCAGCTACATCAACATCCCTGAGCTTTTCACCTCAGGACTGAAATGCATTCAAGGACTTGCTTCACCTTATCATACAAAGTAAGTATGTGATTCCTAAGTGTGTTTTGAAGCACGCTATAGAGTCTTACTGTAGTACTTTGCAGGCCAGGATGAAATTAGAGTTGATGTAGTTTCTTATCATGGGAGCTGCCTCCCAATCCCTGGGACACAGACTTAATAAAACATGCTTGTATACTGTAGGTCTGTAGCGTAGACTGTAGGCTAAGGTGCTGCACCACGTGTTGTCCATTTGCTCTTGATGCATGATGTTAAAGCTTTCTAAAAATATTTCAAATAATATAATAAATAATAAAATCTGTAATATATCTTTAGAAGTCACCTTTGTCTTTTGAGTTTTGGAAATACTGCATGCAGAAAACTCTCACTTTCTGTCATTTCAAATTTCCATATCAGTCTTTGGATGTGTTTCAGCAGTGTTTCATATGTGTTGGCCCTGTCAATTAGATCAATTTCACTGGCGTAAAATCTTACAAATAGCAGCTATTCTGACATCCTCATAGGAGGTGGTGTGGAGGGGACCTGGGCCCTAGTGGCAGTTGGGTGATGAAGTAGCAAAGTGACATAGACAGCAATGACAGCAGGGCAACATAACAGGTAAAGTAGTTTGAATACCCTTCAGCTGGCTGGATGATCATTTGTTGACAGGAAAGCCTGCAAACAATTCCCAGTGAAGTCATTGGATAATAACTGAGGTGGATCCCCAGTGTGATGATCAAATTAGAGGGATAATTGTCTTCTTGGTTGAACTTTTGCTAAAAGCATCATTACTGTAATTACAGTCTGAGGCCTCAAGGCTTTCACACTGAAACAACAGATCAGATTGGATTCTTTTGGCACAAGTTTGATCTTTCTTATGCATGTAACTTCTGCAGATCAAATTTTGATAATGGAATGGCACTTGCTTGAGGGTTAGAGGAATGTGAATGACTGCAGGTTTGAATATGTGGACAGGCTGTGAAAACTGAGTTGTTGTAAAAGACTGAGTGATGCTCAAAGCTCCCTTGAGCAAAGTAGTGAAACCCAGCTGTTCCACTGCCATATGTAGTGACTGTAGTAGAACAAGCCAGCTTCCAGATGTGGTAGGGTGTGTTACAGTATGCTCTTATCCCCAGCAAATACATCACTAGGCTGCAGCTAGAAA
Organism: Lates japonicus; assembly: GCA_033238685.1. Lineage (NCBI taxonomy): Eukaryota > Metazoa > Chordata > Actinopteri > Centropomidae > Lates > Lates japonicus. The sequence continues at coordinate 806,704 of BRZM01000037.1, read as the reverse complement.
TGGGAATGAGTTTTGGGTCATGTTTCCTGTTGAATTAAAAAAAGATCATGAACAGCTCTCCCTCAGAGCTAGAACCACTGAATCACATTGCCAAATAAACTCTGAGCAGTCAATGGCCACAGGAATAATATATGTGAGCACAATTTTACAGTGAATTTACCCTTTAAACAGGTCAGCTTTTATCATTTTCAGGGTCATATTTCTTTCAAGAAAAACATTCTCACCATGTAATTATTTATAATAAGAAGTGAGGGAAAAGCTGTGGACACCTAGCCAGCCAGTGAGTCACACACTCACTCAGCTACCAAACCACTGGTAAGCTACAATGATTCAGGTAACTGCTCCTCCAGCCAGTAACATACAGTATCCAGTACGTATAAAAATATGAAGGTTGTAGAAAACGATGATAAAAATAGATGTAATAAAAATCCATGTGATTGAGATAAATAAAAAGTTCACTAAACCCTTCTCCCGGTCAGTGAGTATTCAGTCATATTTTAGCAACTGTAACTAAGCACAGCAGGCCTGTCTGAGTATCTCTGCATGCTGAAGTGGAGGGCATGGCGCTCTATCAATAGTGATATTCCCTGTTTGGAGTTTGGAGGATCAGATCTTTTCTGAAATCAAAACGCAAAAGTCAAATTGTAAAGAAATGGTAAGTTGCTAATGGATTATGCTCAGCTAATGAAGTGACTATCTACAGTAGCACCCCAGTGTTACTTCCAAGGTGACGGAGCTCATTATAAACTGTCTACGTTAGTTTTGGTTACATTAACTAACAAAAAAACACCCATTCCTGACTAGAACATCTACTGTGTTGAAACTGGTCTTGGATGTTATCAGCTGGATGCTCTGTCCCACTTTTTTCTAATGGATTTAGATATGTTTACATATCAGCACCCCTAGCCAATGTTACCCAAAATAGTTGCTGATGCATTTTTCAAACGCATCCGTTTATTCCTCATCCTAATAGCCTTTTCTCTCGTGACATTTAAAGTGAAACCATGCTGTTTGTAAATGTCAAGTGATATAAAGTGGAATGGTTATGTAATTAATTAAAGGTGATTTACAACTGCATTATTTATTACGAATGATTTGATGATCATTTCTTATTTACTGCTTCGGTGTGTAAAAATTCTACCTTTAAGAAATACTTAAAAGTTGTTTTTGACAGTGGAGTATAGCAGTACCACCAAGGGTTTCAGAAGGTTGGCAAAGTCATTGAGTCTCAATATAACCATGGTATCTTGGTTTAGAATTGATCTGCATCATTAAAAAAATGTTTTAATTATTTTACTAAATTTTAAGAAAGCTATTGTAAAAAAACATTTGAAATTCAAAGGTACAATTGAGTTTTAATTAAATTTGAACTTGTCTTTGGATTGGTTGAGGTAACAACAATCAACTGATTATTCCAGACATGGTGAAAATGATTTGATAAACAACACATAAAAATACACAAGGCAACTTCACCAAATAATGGCTTATTTCAAAATTTCAAAAGTTCAAGAATGCAATCGAGTCCATTCTCCTTTCTCTTTCATGTAATATTTTCACCAGAGCATCATTCCATTTTACTCACATCCACTTACATGCACTTATAAAAACATGAATATGGACATGGAGGCCATTCAGTTAGCCAGCCAACTATACAGGTTTTTGACTGCAGCCTGATTTAAGTTGCAGTGCACAGACAAAGTGACAGACATGACAAAGTCATCTGGTGAATCAGAACTTTACTACTGTTGCACTTACTGTAAATAGCTTGGTTAACAGTGTCAGGTAAAAGCCTGTGTCTAGTCAGTCAGCCAGTCAGTCAGCCATTTGGTCTGGCAGTCAGCCAGTTTGCAGGTCAGTCAACCGGCCATCTAGTCAATTGAATGGTTGCCAGGAGTTCCATTTACTGTACCAATTTTAGTCTGAACACTGAGGAATAATGCCTGGCTCTTATTAATGAACATTAACATTACAGAAAGTGGAGTTGGAGGGGGCAGAAAAGTAAGAGCGGAGAAATCCTGGCACTGCTGCAAAGTCAGGATGTCACAGTTTACCTGAAAACATGATGATTAAAAGCAGAAAATGAACTTTAACCTCATTAGAATCTCCATGTCTAAATATGTTAAATAGACTTAAAAGAAAAAAAATGTGATCACCACTCAAAGCAAACATGCCAGAAAAAACTAAAGGAGGGGGAAACTTGGCTGAGAGGATGTGATTCATGGAACAATGTACAGGGTCATCTGGAGATCCTTATTACTACACAATTGTCACAGTATTCTCTTTCAAACATCAGAGGATGTGTGTGTAATACATGATTTTAGTTTTGATGGATTTGCCTTGTACATGTATTCATGCTGCATCAATCAGGTTTTTGAGTTGAGTCACTGAATGTGGGGTGAAGTAAAAATAAATAAATAATTATTATAATTATATATATATATACTTTGCTAGTGTTGGTTGAGTTAACATGTCTGCACCCCTCCTTATTCAGCACTTGCTTAAAGCAGAGCCTGTGCTCTGGAGATCTCTTCCAGTATTTCACAGCATCTTTTGTATCTTCACTGTTCATTAAAATCGAGCAAGTCCAGGAGTCCACAGTGTGCTAGCAGACTGTGCATTTTCAAGGTTTTGCAGCGGCAGATTCCAATCAACCAAATAAATAGCAGGTTTCCACACAGCTTCCTTACCAATTTGCTAGTTTTGCTAAAGCCCCATTTCAATACTTCAAGTTTCCTTACAACCTGTAAAACGATCCAATGGATTAGGATGGCACAATCAAATATAACTGTGCGCTTGTATTCCTTTTTTAAAAGAAATAATCATCAGCCTGTAATAGTAATCAGACTGTCTTGCTTTGAGTTGGCAGGAAAGGTCTGTATCTGAAGTTTTGAAAATAATCCAGATGGGCTGGTTTAAGCCTTAATGTGACTAATCCCAGAAGATGGAACATGATGGAACTATCCCAGAGACAGAATGGAAGGAGAGATTGGGCTGACTGCTCTTGCTGACCTTTCTGGTCATCCTGTTTGAATTCTAGGTAGCACCTCTAAATCAATAGGCTCTTTCAGCATCCAGAATTTGAAATTACTCAAACATCAGCATAATGAAAATGATCAACCTTTCCTCTGATTGCTGTATTTCAGTTGGAGCTTGATCATGGCCCTAACCCGTGACCTGTGCACAGCAAATAGGAACAATACATTGGATTTTAGCAGCTCTAGCACCTTCCTCTTGAATGCAAATGCAGATGTTCCCTTGTGGCTGATATAAGATATGCCAATGACTATGGATGACTCCATGAGCCAAGATGAGCCACACTCCTTCCCGTCATGGTTATTGTGGATGTAGGATGCTTTTGCATCTGTGATACAGTTTTCTTGCTCAGACACTGTGTGCTGCAATAATTCCTATGCACTGCAGGCAGACACATACTTGAGTGTTTACGCTTTGGATACCTTTCATTTTATTGTTGAATGATTAGATAAAAACATAGTGCTCCTTCTAGATCAGCAGCAGTGGAGCTTCCTCGTCTTTCTTATTTACCATTGTTTACTCATTCTCTATGGCTTTGTGTTTAGTTTCTCCACTGATTCTGTCTGAATGCAACAGGAAAATAAACTCTTAAGCATGGATGAGGATTAGCAAGTGGTGAGGGTTACATTGATTAGATATTCGGTCCACACCCTTCCCTGCATGGTACTATACTCTAATGCCCAACACTACACCCTCAACACCTGGCTGTGAGTGTGTGTGTTTGCGTGTTTGTGTTGTGTCAGTGTGTGTGCCTATCTGTGTGCTTACAGCATATCTGTGTCCTTGCACATGTGTGTGTCCATCTGTGTTCCTGCACATACGGGATTGTGAGCCCATATATCTGGTGGGTGTGTCTATTTTAAGTTTTGTTTCAATGATTAATCTATTAATAAGTGTGCTTTTTTGTATATGTTTGTTAATGTGTCATGACAATGTATGTATGCAGCTGTATTTGTTTATCTTTGTGGATCGGAGTGTATGTGTGGCTGTTTGTGCGCGTATGTGTTTGGGTGTGTGCCTGTTCATCTGTTGTCTATGCGTGTGTCAGGTATGAACAATCTGTTTCCTTCCCTGCGGCAGAACCTACCAATCACATCCCTCCATCATCTCTCTTCATTACGTATTCATGAGTTTCTGTGTCTGCAGGGCTGTGATTGGCTCTTAATGAACAACTGACGGCATTATTAGTCAGCCAGTGCTATGGCAACAAAATAAGTCAGTCAGTACAAAAGAAACACCAGTCAACCATTGGTACGGAGACATTATTCAACTCGAGCAGAGAGACAGCATACCCCTCAGGGAGGTTGACATATTGGATATTGCTGGGTGCATGGTACCTTTGATATGACTCTCATAATGTCTCAAACCTACTTGTGATCAAGTGCATACATCTTGAAATGCTAATTACATTGGATAATTACAGCCAATGAAAAAGAGCATTGCTTGTATATGGAATATACCGTGGTTTGTCTAAATAAATCCCCGCGTCCTTTTTGTATCCAGGCTTAACCCAGAATCGTGTCAAACTGAGTACAACGGAACACACTGCAGGCCTCAGGGGGTTCATATGAGCTCTTAAATCTATGAACTACCCCTTTATCATCTTTTATATTATTTGGAGAGACTTGCGTTTCACCACCACTAGCTTTCATTGTTGACTCAATTACTCTGCTGTTGCTGTATGTGAAGACTGTTAGCACTGGGATCATTACAGTAAGTGGCTGGGGTCTTGTGAATTAGTACAGCTACTTTGCATAGACACAATCTGAGTGATGTTGTATGATTGCTGGTTTGTAGTTCAAGCAGCTCATCAAATGTGGAGGATGTCTACAGCACATTAGCCGCCCTCACACACTGATTGTACTCATTAATTGCATATATTAAAATGGTAATTAACTCAATGTAGGCAGAGATATATGGTATATTATGCGTTGTAGCCTACCCACTCATTAATATTTCTGTTAATGCTTTCTGTCTAGTTAATGTAACATTTAGACCAGCTAGATATAAATTATACACACATACACAACAAAGCAAGGGATAAGCTACTTTTATATTATATTACTCCATTTTTATTTTATATTTGCAAAATGCATCATTAAATCATCTGGTCCAATATATCCTCACTTTTTCCAAGCCATTTTTAAAATTGGCATTGCTACATTGCTATCTACTCAAGAGTAGATTTCATGTCACACTCAATACTGCTCATATCTATCCATGCAGGCAGCTGGCTTAACCAGCATAAAGACTGAAATCCAGGGGCAACAGCTACCCTGGGTCTGTCTGCTTGTTGCCATGCAGATACAAAAAGTGGCTAATCTTCTCCTGACTCTTGATAAGAAAGCAAACCATAGTATTTATCAAAATGTCAAACAGCGCTTTAAAAACATACTTTCAACTAATGAGCATCAGCACTAATTCAAGATGTCTTGCATCATGGACTGTTTAATTTCTGTTTCAGTAGTAGTTGGTGACTACATCATATCCTTACCATCTCTTTGACGCAAACAGCCAATATGAGTATCTTTAAACCTTACTTAAGCCTGGATCCCTCCACGTGAATCACCTTTAAGTCCTATCTGCAGTGAAGCATGTGAGTTTGAGTGTGCAGTTTGAAAATAAGCCAGGTACCTCCATATCCAATTCATTTTCTAAAATCCCTCCATGATATTTCAGTTCTTACTCTAGATTATGTGTTGCCATACACAGCAGTAAATACGGGGGCATCTGGCCAAAGCTGATGAATTCTATTAGAACATGATGCCTGTTAGCCTGACTCACCTCCTTAGAGATATCTCACTGTTCCACATGACCATTTGTAAGAAATGTAAAATGCAGATGGCAATGTGGTTAAGTATCTTTGAGCTAGATGCTGCCATGAGTAACAGGACAGCTTGCGTATTAGGATTTTGGTGTGCTCTAATAATAAGAATAGATTTCATTTTGGAAAACATCAGATGTTCAATTATTATTTGTGAATTTTGTTAAAATGTCTGTTCTCTTATTGTTGAATTTAATTCAGTTCTTGTTTATTCTGTTGCTGATTAAATATAGTTTTATTAAATATGCAATGTTTTTAGTTCATAATATGGATTTATAAATGCAGCTGCCCTTCCATCTGTTGTTTGCAGTAGAGCTGCTGCTTGTGGTAGAATATTAACATGAGCATATTTAACTTTTGATCTTATATTCACACAGGATTGGGTTTTATGATGCATATTAACGGGGGCTTGATACAGTGAATGAATTTGCACAGGCAAAAACAAATTTGACTTTCTTCTTTTGGCCCAGATTCCCCATTTGGCTGCTAACAGAAGCCATTTCAAACCTGATTGCAAGACTTTACAGTCTAGATCACAGCTTTCCTTGGTTGTTGAAGATAACAAGTCTGTTGATAGGCAGCTCTTAATTTCTGACAATTGGGACAATTTCAAATACAAGTTTAATCTAAAAGGCAGTGCTGCAATTGTGTAATATATATTTCTCACTCCTTTTTGCCCTGTTTGCTATTGATGCTAAGACTTTCTTTTTATTTACATAGGGACTATACGATCCATTGTCACAAACACTAAAACTGTTCATCTGAAATTGTTGATGTCATGTCTGCAATGCAGTAGAATAGAAAATATATTCATTTCACGTTACCATAGTTTCTTGAGCAGTATTTTAAATACAGCTGTCTGATTATTCAAATTGTTTGTGAAGTGACCTGAGAAACATTAGGATAAGTGGGGGCGTATGAATCATTTGCTTTTGAATTATTATAGTGAAATGCAGTGAAAGGCGCTTTTATCTGGATAGCGGATACTGTATCAGATATCAGCGTGTTCCCCCTCATTTTGAACAACTATGACACCAGTGTCAGGAATAATAAATTTCACCCTTTGTGTAGGTGGTTCACAGAAGTTAAAGTGTTTTTGCATTCTGTTTATGTGTGTGTGGTGCTCGAGCTATGAACAGTTGTGATACATGAAATTGCTAAACAAACTCATTAATGGAATTTATTTCTGGAAATAATTTTAAGATGTAAAGAAACTCAAATTTGTCCATGATTAGTTTGACTTATTGATGAAGAGGTACAAAGTCTTTCCCAACTTGAAAAAACTTATAGACATCATTAGCAATGTGAATCAGCATTATACAGCATCAAAATATTTTATGCTTTAGGCCAAACAAATAATCACACTATGTTGAAGGTTTCCTATCCAGAGTCATCACAGACGATTGTAAAGGAGAAATCCTGTCACTTTTGTTACAGCAATGATTGGATATGATTTGCCAACCCCTTGACTTACACACAGATACATTCTGAGCTGAACCTCAAATAAAATAAATAAATGAACTGCAAAATTTAGCTTTTGTTTTCCAGTCACATGAAAACTCTGTGTTACCTTATGTTGTTGACTGTCAAGTATGTTACGAGTATTTTTGTCATATGAAAAGTGATCATATCTAGGTGTGGTTTAGTAAAGATTCCCAGTACCATTTGCAGTTAACTATGAAAAAACAGTATGTTTTGTGTTGAAAAGTAGAGAGAAGTATAATCTAAATACTGTACAATTAAGTCCACAGACTAATTTAATGAAGATATTAACATCTTAAGATTAACTAAGCCTCAACAACACATTTCACTCAAATTGAGTGTTATAGAGTTAGGTAAGGGGTTGTATGTGACTCCTTGTCACATGCATACACCACTCACACATAGGTAGAACCGCATTAAATTATTGTGCTGGTAACAATGCACAACTGGCGCCTAATGTTCAGCCACGGTACATTAGATTAATTGTTAACACATTAATTGATTTGGTAGCAATGTCAACACTGGTTACCAGATTACCACTAACATATGTGTGCATGTGTGCTTGTATAACATAACATTAGGATGATTGTTGGCATAAAATGCACATAAACAATTTAACCATGTCAAATAGATAACTTTGATGTATGTGCATACGTAGCAGCACTGTATAACATTTTGGATAATTGGCACATTAACTTATCTGCCATTTGTCAACACTCAGTGGATTAGTCTGGTCATTATGAAAATGGCGTCTGTCAGCCACTCATCAGACGTTCATTAAAGCAATTTGTCACATACTTTGTCATTCGGATTAGAATATATTTGTGTTTATATTTTCGTATTTATGTGGGTGATGTATTCATTTATTTTGACAGAATAGAGCAGAAAAATTGAATCTGGAGGAATAAAATTAAATTACCCCTGAGTGTTTGTTTTATTTTATTTCCATGGAATCAAATCCAGCTCTTGTCCACTCACTTTGTATATACTGTATCTCTTTAACCATACATGCTGAGCTATAGTAATATTCAGTTCCAGCATTGCTAACCTTGAAAAGAAATAATGTCACCATGTTAGAAAACAGGCTCATTTGACAGGGACCCCTCTACTGTCAGTTGTCTCCCTCTTGTCTTTGATTTACTCTGATTAAAGAACCATTTTGTTTTCTAGCGTACCATTATCTAGATGCTTTGATTACCATTTGCATCATTGTCATTTTGATTAAAGCTGCAATTTCCTTTACCAGCTTTTGTTCCAGAATATGATGGGGCTTCCAACCAAATACCTCAGCTTTGATGTATGTTTCTGAGTGACAGAGAGAGAGAGAAAAGATTAAGCTTTTATGAACAAAAACTCTGAATGGTCAGTCATTTTCTTACCAGCCTCAAATCTTTCTACCTTTCTCTTTTTGTCTCTCTCTCTGCCACTCTCGCTGTCTGTTTCACCATTTTAAAATTTCCTTTGCCTTCGTAACTTTCTTTTCCACTGTACTCTTCTCCCTCTCAGTATTGTGAGGGAGAAGAATTTGCCATTAAAAAAAAAATCCTTGGCTAGGTCTAATTTTTTTTCCACTTTATCCAATCTGTTCTCTGATTTTTTCTTCTCTTTTCTGTATTCTGTTCTCCTCTGCAGTGAAGCGATCAGTAGATTTTAAATCGCGGGGCGTTAAATTATTCCCTGACAAAGACTCCAGCAACAAGTTTTCAATAAGTGAGTTCACATCTGAATGTCACTTTGGCTAATGAACTAACATGTGATGGCTTGGTTTGGCTTGGACTAGCTTTGTTTTCAGCTTTGGTTTTGTTTTGATTTTGCTTTTATTCATTTTGTCTCTTAAAGAGGCTGTTACATTCAACACTTTTGTGCCTCTGATTATTGATAACCCACAAACATCTTGCATCACCTTTGCAGACGACATGTGGTTATCAGCAGTTCATCCGTTCACAGATACATAGTGCAAAACTTCCTGACTGACATTTGAAAAGGTGACACTTTTTGATAGACAAATGTGTTGAAAATGGCACAGCCTTTATAAGAGCATGCTTTTGCTATTTTAGACTACTGTATATTTTTGTTGTTTGATGTTTTGTGTATGTGTTTTGGTCATGGTGTCTTGGTTTATGCATGCTTCTTCATGGCTTGCTTTGATATATTTAATCACGGCTTGTTCTGATAAGCTTAACCATGGTTTGTTTTGCCTTGCTAGCACAGGCTTGTTTACAGGGAATGTGACTCAGCTGTTAGCAATATTGTTTACCGCCCCTCTCTTCTCTTCTCTTCTCTTTTCTTCTCTTCTCTTCTCTACATTTAGTGAACTTTTTTATACACAGGTCATTGAAGGTTAAGCAGCATCTCTGCCATAGAAGCCCAATGTTAAAATGATAACACGGGTAGGTATGACTCTAGTTATTAATATCTGTCTCGTTTTGGAGTATGATGATCTATAACCCTTCACAGTCAGTGGAAAATTTAAATATTATTGCAGATTTATTATTCCAATCTTTATACAGTATATGAAAAAAATAAAATCCAAGGGTCCCCACTTAATAAGTACCGTACAAAAGTTCCTTTAATTTGCCACTCCTCTTTTGGAACTACAGTTTCCTTTAACTTTGCAAATCCCATGTTGAAAGGATAAGATACTTTGGAAACTCTTTAATTAGACACCCACAGTGAAATTATCAAGTTTAAGAGGGCTAATGGTTCATAAGTCATTTGGCGTCCTGTATTAAAAAAGAAAGAAGAAGAAGAATGCTGACCATTCTTCATTCATTATAAAAGCCTTTTTCAACACTCTGACATTGGGAGAACATGCAAAAGCATGAAAAATCTCCAAGATAAAGAGCAGTACCTTTGTTACAAAGGTTTCACTTATTAAAGCTGTCAGTGCCCACTTTAATCTCCCACATATTTTAGATTTATTTTACACTAATTCCCTCTTTATGTCTTTCTCCACTTACTTTATTCTCTTTATTGTACCTCTTCTACTCTCTCTTTGTCTCTTTCACACATACCCTCCACATCACAGTCATGTATGAGGTCAGTTATTTATGTGCTACAGATAATGGTGATGATATTTAAGTATTTTTTCTTTAATCACACAGGACACACATTGTGTCTTTCACACATACACGCAACATGGTACATACTTATAAATACTAAACATGTGCACATATTTGCACACCCTGAGACATATGCAAAAACATGCAGATATTGTATGCATCGATACAGGGCGTACACAAGATGAATCACATATACATACTGTGCATGATTTTCTTGTCCATGTTGTTAATTGGTTTGCATGCTTGCTATTGGTGCCTTTCTGAACATCTCTGATTTATTTGCTTGTCCACTTTGTGTTTGTGTGAGCATACAGTATGTTAATGTGTGTATCTCTTAAACACCGTATGAGCTGATGGAAAAGTGATGAGCTGAGCACCACACAGAGATACCGTGCATTGCAGGTTTCCTGACAGGTTGGAGTGTCATGGTTTGAGGTTTTGATTCTACAGATGTGACTTTGTATGTTAATTAGCCTGGCTCTACTGATTGGTTCAGTGTTAATTTGCTCTCTCTGACTGGTTTAGCTCTCCAGCAAAGCACAAAACTTTTTCCTGTGTGTGTGTGTGTGTGTGTCTGTGTCTGTCTGTCTGTCACGCCTATACACATTATGCATTGTCTGTACATGTGTTTTTGTATATGTTCAGGTACATATATGTGTGTGTTTAAGTGTGTGACTTTTGTGGGTTTTGTGTGTGAGTGTGTGCTCATAGTACTGATACTGTAACCAGTCCCTCTGTTATGGTGTTAATAGTCCAGATGGTCAGATTAGCCTCGCTCCAACAAAGCAACAAACTATCTACTCTAACAAATACACACACACAAACACACACCAACCACCTGCTGGGTTTGCTGATACTGACTAAACATGTACATGCATGTTAGTCGGATAGCCCAGACAGCCTGGGTGGGAGGGTGTTTGTGTGAAAGCAGAAATGGGCACTATAATCACTCAGCTTATGTTCATACACCTAATTGAGTTTTCTGGCATCATCATTTTTATTCGACATAAGATGAAATTGAACTTTGGTTTTCACCAATAATTGTTTTGCAACTAGTGGCAGAAAAACACATTTAAAAAAGGAAACAAACTAAATACTAAAACAGTATATTCAGGGCAATCTTGTACTTAATCAGCTTTCATTTCAGATTTAAAAAAAAAAAAGAATTTATTGGATCTGTTTTCAGTGCAAAAAGACCTTGTTAAGATGAGATGAAAGTGACTTATTACAGCAGCAAAAATAACTTTTAGACATGAAATACGACAGAAAAAGTTCACAAAGATGAGTTTGAACTGATCAAGAGAAAATACAGAAACCACAATGATGACAAATCATGAGGATATTATGTTCACCACTTACATAACGTTATGAACTGTTCTTCCACACTCCAAATGTAATTTAATCAAACTAATCACATGTACTAATCAAGTAATCCAAGAAAAACATAATACTGCATTTAAGTCTGGTGCTCTTTTTTAAAATAGGCTGAAATATTATACTACCGCAATGTACATGATTAGTTGTGTTCTCATTTGAATATTAGTCTATGCATTGAATATCAAAATACACCATGGGTGTTTGTTTGCTGTATAGCTGAGTAAATGAGCACACCAGACAGTTCTCCCTCTATTAATATATGGACACCAGACATTAGAAGGATGAACAACTGAAACACACTTTAAAATCCTCAAGTGGCCTAATTTACTTTCATTTGTAGATGAAAGATGAGGGAACTCAAGGATTATTCAAATAATTTACTCTCAACCCTGATCTCACAAGAAATGCAGAGAGATCCTGTCACGTAGAGACCCCAAATTGAGTAAAATAGGTCATCAATGGTTTAGAATATTAAGATGCTATACCTACTAATACTATTGTTGAGTTCCAGCCAAGGAATAGCTTGTGGCACATGATGGATACCTCTGTGTTAAAAAAAATTACCACAGAAAAAATCTTTAAAAAGCTGTATTGTGTGTTTTTGAACTGGAAAAGTTTTTAAAATGGAAAGCTTTGCTATTGGAATAGGATTGTTTGAGTTTTGTTTTTCTTTCACTTACCCACAACAGCAGCTATTTCTTGGCTTTTTCCTGGTGAACACAAACTTTGCCTTTTTCCTCTGCCTCATCCACATACATACAGACACCTGTCCATTGCTCAAAGTTAACCCAAAAGCGATGTTTCTTGAGGTTTTAACCTACATTACTCCAGAAAGAAGGCTCTGAATGATTTTGAAATCTAAATTCTATCTCTAGTGTCTTTTAAGGATAGCCAATGAAATATAGCTGTGGGGTTGTTGTATGGAGAAAGGAGGCGGGAGACCGAATGAGGGTGAAACGGCAATAAGGTTGAAAGACAGGAAAGAAGAACTTTCATATAAGCAGATGTACAACAGGGAATGCATTGTACCATTTGTTGTGAAGTCATGATCTCAGTATTTGTACAGTTCTGTCTATTGTCTCTGTTCTCCCACAGTGATGTTTGGAGTGTTACTGTCAAGATTAAGCTCTAGGAGAATTAAGATCTTATCTGGAGTGCTCCATTGTCCCTATACCTACCTAACCATCTAACCTGTCTGTCTTTCTATCTCCTGGTCTGTCTAACCTGTTTCTCCTTCCACCTGTTTTCCTGTACCTTATAAGTGACAAGGCAGGCAGGCTTCCCAGAACACAAACTAAAAGTGCCAGTGCTGTGCTGAATGCACAGACAGTGAATTCATGCCACAGTACTTTGAAGCAGTTTCTTTGGTATTGCTTTTGCAGCAATCTTTATGACTACATAATTTATGTTATAATTGCAAGGTATACTTCTCATAATAGCAAATGGGTGAGAAGTTTAATGTGTAACAAAATTGAATTCCTTTGAGCATATTTACAGATACATCTGGGATGAATGTAGTCTACTTCTTTCTAGTTTAGCCTTACAGTAGGCTGTCTGTGCATTATTCTAACCTGTCTGTTCTTGACACTCTATCTGTCTCTCTCTCTCTAGTAAGTAATTAATTGTGAGACAGGCGTCCAACCTCCTGCCCTGACCCGGAGGCCAGAGGAATGGGAAGCATGTGGCAATGACTGGGTACAATTTGTGCTCTGAGCTTGGCAACGTTTTAAAAATTTCATTTATTCGAACACAGAGGTATGCATATATTCATCGCAACACGGGTATATGTGTTAACATAAAGATTTTCTTACTCCTGTCTTCCCTCTGTATGTGATTATGTGTATATATGTGTATTGCTTGTTGGCGAGGTGTGGTGCAGTTCAGTTGTGGGGAAGACTATGTCCTTGAGGGCAGTAAAACCATCAGCTGCCAGAGAGTGGCTGAAGTCTTCGCAGCCTGGAGTGACCATCGGCCAGTCTGTAAAGGTAAGAAATAGCTCCGGCCGCCGGCACGGCACTGATGCAACACACTTGAGCCCTGCCAAGACTCTCAATGATACAAACATAGATCCAGATGGAGGAAGAGGCTGTAACCTCAAATGCGGAGGTATTGTAGGAAAACACTTCAGCACAACTGCAATGTACATTGCCTCAAAATGTTGCCAGTGTGTTGCCCTGGCCTCTTCTCAGCATGAGTTTGTGTTGATCAGGGCTGCGTTTATAGTGGAAAAAATCCCAATTCTGTTTCAAGCCTTTGGCTATAAAATTATGAAACAAAACACTCCATAATCCAATGTTTGCAGTGTAGTGCCTCACTAACATGCTGCGGTTGTATGCTTTCATCGGGGGAGCTATGATAGTGATTGTTTGGGACCTAAAATTACACCTCTTTTTGTAAACATGGTATACTGGTAAACACATCTGTAAGCAAGCACCAGGTCTGATCATTACTGCTCAATATATCATATAAATCAAATAGCAATTTGCAATACAGTTTATAAAGTGAGACAGAAGCTAAATAATCTGCTCATATATACAGTACAGCGACAAATAGTGACACCAGATTCTAAAGCTTTAATTACTTGGGGACAGGTGTGTGTTTTTCATCGTTTCTCTGAGTACTCTGATAATTAACACGTTTCACACAATCATTCTTCAGCTTTCCTTACTGGTTCTGGTTTCACATCTGCCACTGTTTGAGTCTCATACTTGCCACACACACACACACACACACACACACACACACACACACACACACACACAGAGGGACTGAGACAGAGAGAGAGGGCGTCTGTCATGTTAAATGTCAAAGTCGTTTGTCATGTCTCCCTTCACTAGGCTTCAGACTGTGGCTGGAGACACATACTTTAACATAAAAACCAATATTCACTGTGTGTAGGTCTGTGTGTGTGTGTGTGTGTATGTAGAGAGAAAGAACGAGAGAGAACTACACCAACTAATAATCACTAAGATATAGAACAGAAAGGGAAAAGGCGTCGGCAGGCGGGGGCAGAGAAGCAGAAAGCAGAAGAAGGAGGCAAAGGGAAAAGCTGAAAATGTCACACCTACTCTTTCTTAGCAAGTTATAGCTTCTCTGAACAGAAAGCGCACTAAATCATCATAAGACATTCCTTTGTATGAACACCAGCTAAACTCTGGAAATAACTGAGTATTGCAACATTTAGCAAAAAATAAATCTCTGATTGTTTGGAACATAACTCATAGATATAAATGTTACTATTTTATTTTTACTGTAGGAAGAACCAAGAAATCACAGACTCCAGTGTACAGTATGGATGATGATTTTGTGATATGATGCTTTATTGTCTAGTAAGGTTGCACACTTCTATCATCCCGTGCTGTGAGGTCAAAAGTGCAAAGTCCATCTATGAAGTAGCATAAGGGTCTGCAGAGATTCAATATCTTATGAGGACACCTGAGCAGGAGTGCATACCAGTCAGCCTATGGATCTCCTCTTGCCTCCTGGTTAAAGGGACACAGTCTAACCACACTTCAACTGCTACTCTGGGTTTCTCTCATGTGAACCAGACACACAGGGGGTCTGACCTTCGTGGAGTTTGTGTTGCCATGACAGCACAGATCCTTGCAAGCAGGCAGGCAGGATATAGCTTGGCCAATACAGTTAGGATATGGCTGCCTCACTTGAACTCCTGATTGGTCCCTGTCAATCAACCTTATTATCAACTCATTATTATAGTGCTGATAGCCTTTGGTGTCACCAAGATTGTTACGGCTCTTAGGTATTCATCATCACTAATACTTTATAAGGCAGTTAAATATAGCCACTGACATTGACCAATCAACTCTTGCATTTGCGTGTGGCAATGGGCTAAGCTTCCCCAAAGGGTGATTGCCAGTGACATTAAAGTCACTGATGTTGTCCCTGAGCGATGGTGGTTAAAAGAATGACCTCTATCACCCGCAAAACAGAGCCATCGGTCTGATCAGCAGGGATGTTTGAAGGAAGGCATCATGGGCGAAATTCGAGACCTTTCACAGGAGGCTACCGTAGCTTCTGGGTAGCAGGTGGCCATCGTTAAAACTCTGTTGAATTTAAAACTCAGTCACTTGTGTTCCCGAATGCGAACAACTGTTGTGGCAACTTTTGACAAAGCCATGACCGGTGCCTGCTCATGGTTGTTGCTAAACTGGTGATTCTGTGTGCTAGTTGATCTTTGTTATTCTAAGCATCTCACAATGGAGGGCATTACTCCAGCATGGTCCCCTAATATTAAATGCATAAATTTATGCAACCCCTATTCTAAAAAGCAAAACAGTTGGAACAACTATTCATATTTATTATTTCACAGTTAATGACATGATTTCCCAGTAAAACTTCTGCATACATATTAAATGATCCACAGATCCATATTTGTTGAACAATAATATTGTTGAAAAAAGAAGACAGTGTTGTTTCTCTTTTACTACTCATGCTAGTACTGCTGTGTTGTTATGCAGTATGTCTCTCCTTTGGTGACAGAAAATATCCTTCTGATCATAGTCTAGACCAATATATTGAGGTTGCTTGAAGGGACAAGATACGTAACCTGGAATCTCATATCTTTTTGACAACAATGCTGAGACTTTATTTGAGGTATGTGCAGGATCCTCAAAGAAAACAGAAAAGAAAAACATTGCAATATATATTTAAAGCTTGAAATTGGGTGTTTTGGTGGCAGTGGCTTAGCTGAAAAGCATAGAGTAGAATATGAGACTCGCTATTTTTTAAATAGTCACAAAATCACTTTTCCCTCAGGGACAAATCCAATGAAATTCCAAAATACAAAAAATGCCCCAAAGGCATTAGAAGGGATTGTCTAAAGCTAATAGACTGTGAGTAGAATAAACACTTGTCTAGAAGTGGTCTGTTGCTCTTATCATTAAACAGCAATTTTATTTCTACCCTCTTTTGCCAGCAACTGGGTTATATTATCATCATCTAGGCATTAACTCCCAGGCAAGATGTAGAAGGATCTTCTAGGCATCTAACACATCGGACTTTATTACACACTGGATGCAAGTGCACTTTATGACCCATACATTTGCAGTTTAGTCAAAAGTGGAGCAAGCTTAAGCAGCAAACACAACACAGTCCTGGAAGGGGAGCTGCTTGAGCAGGCTGACATTGCTGGTAGGAGGACTATACTATCAGCAGGGGCAGGGGTGATGAGTGAGCTTCAGTAATGGCCAGTCATCAGCTCATCTTATTTTCTGTAAAAGCTACGTTGTTGCCTTTAAGACAGAATAGTGATTGTAGAACCTGTGGCTATGCAGCACTCCCAAATCGCTTCCAAAACTTTTGTCAATAAGTTGTAGTACAGTAAAATATCTCAGGTATTACCATGGAATATATTCCAGTTTACTGAAGTTTTCAAATGATTTTCTCTGTATATTATGTCTGTGAGGCATATATCACTGTGGTGTGTAGAAAAATACAGAAGGTTGAGTGCCTATTTGTAGAAGATTTAATTAATTAAAAATTTACCCACAGTGTTTGAAGAGGTGGACTGAGCTGGTGGAAATGCCAGTGCAATTTCAGACCAGGATGTGTGAGCCAACAAATGGGCTGCATCTGCATAAACAAACTGATTTGCACCACTCATCCACCTTGGCAGAAGTGTGTTGTTGGAGCCTTGAAATTTTCTAGCGCAAAGTATGTGATCCTAGTGAAAATGGCTACATGCCGCTGTTTACACTCCACTGGCACTCAGGCATGAAAATAAATAAATTTTGGAATGATTCAACAGGTAAAGATAGTACAGGAAAGCAGAGCATGTGTGTCATTACAAGTATGATTTCACTGAGGAAACACTGCGTTCTCTATAGTATAGTGTCATATTTAGCGTACTTTGTTTCATCCTGTTGAACAAAAATGGAATGAGAAAAAATTATTATCAGTTGAACACAGTTCAGATTGACCTTTACACATCCAGACCAGCCAATAGCTAAAGTGGAAACTCATGAATAACATTGAGAGAGGCAATCTGTCCAGGAGCATCAAGCCAACAGATTTATTAAGGGTCACTTCTGTCAAAACCTTAACTACAGCTAAATGTGTCTTTTGGGTGATGAGGAAAATAAAGTGAATACATCTTGAAAATCTGCCTTTATATACATAACAGAGAAGCAATAGGAAAAGACAGATAAATGTAAAGAGACTAGAAAGAGGCAGTGGTAATCACTTTTGTTAGAGGTATTAAACAATTACAAACTTAATAAAAAATAAACTACAAAAGCAGCCATCAAACTGCAATGTCCTTCTGTCCCTCCTGCTACACACTTTATGAGGAGAGAGAGAGAGAGAGAGAGAGAGAGTCCATGTAGCTTGTAGTTAATGGACAGATGGCGAACCACTGAGCCATCTCTCTCTGCGTGTGTGCGTGCTGTGCGTGTGTGTTTGTGAACTCCAGGGGAGTTCAGTTGATCTGCCTGAATATACTGACTCAACAAAGGGTGCTATATGTCAGCCTGATGCACACACACTCACACACTGACAAACACATGCACATATGTTGACTTCAAACATGAAGAAGAGGAAGAAGGAGAAACTGATGTGTATACACACTGCACAACAGCTACACTAAATGACTCTCTGTACGTCTGATTGCACGTGTGTTTTACTGTGTGTGTACATGCATTGTGTGTGTACCCAGTAAAGCTCTAACCAGGGCGAGGGCCATTGGAACGCTGTGTGCCAGCTTAATGATGTCATCAATCATCCTCTGTGTCTATTGGTCAATCTATCTACTCCTGTAGGCAGCCTGTTAAAACAGCCAGTTCGGCCTTCCTGAAAAACCAAATCAAATCAAAACCATGATCAAAGCCTTAGTGTGACCACATTAACTTTATAAAAGGTTCTCACTGAATTTTTCTGACATTGTAATATTCATTCAAACTTGAATTTTCTAGACTTGTTGGTACCATAAAAAAAAACTTTCAGATATAATCCAGACAAAAGGGGTACCTGTGATTAAAAGTGAACATGATATCCTGACAGGTAAAATTTGTATTCTTGTCATTGACAGAAAAATTGAAGATACCCTCTAACCCCTTTGTCAAAACCAGGATTTGATGATTTCATTTTAGCATACTTGTCTAGTTGGTTACATATCATTCTTGTCAAAGTTACTTTAATGAGAACTTTCCTTTTATGGGGATGGTTATTTAATTTTTAATTTACTTTAATCAGGAATCTCCTTTGATGAGGAAATTACCATGATAAGCAAGTTTTGTCATACCATTCTTTAAAAATACGTTACTCTTGGCTTGTAGGCATTTTGTGATGGACAGGTAGATTATATACAGTGTCCACAGGGCAAACAATTGAACGATCCCAGAGTTTATAAGCCCCTGAAATATTTAATATGATACATACTATCACAGTAAGTAGTTTACTTGATGGAAGACAATATTAATGTAATGGCAAATGCCTATGATAAATAATTGATTAAAATTAAAATTGTCATCTTTCAAACCAGCGCTGAGACCAGAGTTGCATTGCACCAAGAGGACATTGCGACTTCAGTGGTATGCCATTTCCAAATCAGCCCATGACTTGTGTACTTCTGAGGACTCATGCGTATGATTCGATTTTATTTTCTATTTGATTTACCTCCCCTCCCAGTTCCCTTTATGCTCTCTGGTTGGGATGCAGGGTCAGACAGACAATCTGGAACAGGTAGGGGTTAAGTGTCCTTGGTATGCTTCAGCAGGTATTGCTTTATGGATGACTGCCCCTGAGCCTTCCACTGTGGGGACGACTCACTAACCCCAAAGGCCATCCTGCTGAGAAAGCAGCAGAGTTATAGACCTTGAGTGTAAGGCAGAGATCAGACCGAAGGAGACACTTATGAGTTTCTGTTATGCTAGAATGGAGAACCAAGTCAAAACATTGTGAAGCTGAACAGTGTTAAAATGCATACTGAAAAACATTTCGCACAGAAACCTTCCCAGTGCTTATGGGTTGCGTCAGTTATGCTCTGAAGCCATAAAACAAAACTTTGGAGAACTGTGAGCAAGGGCATTTGGAGCTACAGCACAGGCTTTGGCAATGTGATCCTTGCCTGAAACATCATTTCATTTTGGTCCGCCTCCCAATGGTTTATGTGGGTATACATGTTTGTGTGAATGTGCTGAAATGAGAGTGAGGGAGAGTAAGTGAGAATCCTCAGGGAATCCATTTGATCTGAATATATAAACTCAAAAGAGGATATGTTGTTACACACACAAACACGCACGCACACACACACTCTCTGCAGTCTTAGCCTAAAGCATTCAGTTAATCTCGCTCGTGATTCCAACAATATGCTTTTAGTACCAGATAGACCTCATCAAAATTTTTAATTTAATCTAGAATTCATTATCACTTCAATGATAGTGTGGCCCTTTTGGCTTCAAGCCCTCTATACTGTGTGCCAGTATAAATAATGATGAGAGGGGGAGAAAGAGACACAGAGACAAAGTTGCACAGACTGACAGAGAGGCAGATGGAGGCTATCAGAGTGTGAGACCACCATTATGAAAAAATTCCATCATAAGTCATAATCCTGCGCTAAAGTCTTACTACCTGTTTACTACTACCTCAATTGACTATGAAATGTAAAAGATGTCATCCTTGGTGACAAACCTACACAGGATTATTACTAACCTCTGCACCTCTTTTAGCTCTTTTTTTGTTTGGCCAGCAAACTCAGTTCTCACCAAAAGGCTTTGACTACTCTGACACAAGAAAAGTTATCATTCAGGCAACCAGCTACACAACACCAAATGAATGCTAATTGCTTTGTGTCTGTTGGATGTGTAAATAGGCAGTTATTTGCCAACAGCGTGTCCAGCATGACAGCTTTATAAGATGATAATGTGTCAAGGTTATTTATAGAGCTCCTGCCACCAATGGCCAAAATATTCAATTAATGATACTTTGGGTAAAGTCAAGTAAATGTAATGAAAGTTTAAAAAGTAACATTAGTCATGCAGTGATATACAGTATTATTATGGATATATATATTTAAACAATTGGATTATTATTTATGATGCATCAATGTATAAGTAAAATGTACAAAAGACACAGAAAGAGGCAGAAAGAAAAATGGAACGAAAAGGAGAGGGACAGATATTAAGAGCAGGTGAGAGAGTATAATGTGAATCATGAACAACAGACAATGGCTGACAGAAGGACCAAGACAGTGTGAATAAAAAGCATGGAGAGAAAGACAGAGCGAGAGATAGACAGATGCAGGCCGAGAGACGGATGGAGTTTAATATAAATCATGAGATGTTAGCTCCTCTGGTAATTCTGGTGATAACTCTCTCCGCACTATCGCTATAGCAACACCGTGCCCATTCTTCTGTTGGCACGGCGATGGGCTGGCCATTCGTTCAGGCCACGCTGATTGAGCTGTCAATGTACACGCATACGCGCACTGTTACTAAGACACACACACTGTGAGACATGCAGATAAATCATTTCTTACGTGCAACTCACACACACGCACTTCATCTCTGTGTATGTATCAGTTTATAAATTGCAGTGAGCCGAACACAAGAGAAGGTCATCTGAAGATGCATTGAGAATTAAAGAAACAAGCATCAACTTGGTTCAGTCAGAGATCAGGCAGAGATCCAGGAGACAGGAAGACAGGAAAACACAGACAGAGAGACAGACAAGAGAGATATAAGGTGTCTCTAAGGTGTCTTGTACTTGTTCTGACAGTCTCTTACAGCACCTCATGGACACACCCCATCACCCACACAAAGAAACACACACAAACACGCTGTGGTATGATTCCTTTACTTGTCCCTTGCCTTCATTCTGACCACTAAGTCACAGTAGCAGCCAGCTATGTGTTTTTTTGAACTGTGTAAGGACAGTGAGTATGTATGAATTATGTTTGGCTGTGCATCCTTGTGAATCTTCTTACATATTTGCAAATTCAAATCTCCTATGAAGTCTATTATTTTGCAGTGTTAGGTGTATTTGTTGGTTGACTGTGCAGTGCGTGTTAATGTATGTGTGATTGAATGTGTGTGTAAAATGTGAGCATATAAGCATTCATGCTCATGTGCTTTTTGTATGTGTGTGTGTTTGTGTTTGTGTGTGTGCGGCTGTTAACTGTACGTGTTCCTGCGGCCTACCGCTGAACAAACTAATTAAGGAACAAACGCTGCTTCAAACCAACCAGAAAATTACCTCCCAACTCTAACAGGACGACCCAAGGACAGACAAGCGGGTTCTCTATCACATCCAGTCAGAACACACACACTAATAAAGGCTTAGTTGGTTTATCGAACAACTAGCATGTGTCATTTTCAACAGCCCACTGCATGTAGCTTCAGTATTAGTGTATGACTTTCCAGTGCGTGTTGACATACTATAATATTCCTCTATGGATTCACATAAAGAATATCCACTCAAATCACAGTTGTACACTTACACCGTTGGTCAACCAGTCAAGCTTCATGGTTCACTGAATCCTTTCTGATGTAAAACTTATTTTGTATCAAGCTGGACTGCAGATGTTTTACTTCTTTTACAGACGGAATGTAATTATTACCCATCTAGTAGATAGAAGTTGTTGACTTTCAATAGATTTTGAGAGTAAATTGCTGGTGAGTGTCTCTATCAGTCAATACTGAAACTCTAGCTAATCCTGTGGTATTTCACAGCCAATAGCTTCCAATTAAGTCCTGCTATCCAGGGAGATGTCGCTGACAGTATCAATAACATCTATCTGACCTTCTGTTCCTCTTTCTGTTCTTCTCTTTTCTTCTCTTCTCCCCTGCCCTCTTCTTCCTGTCACCACACCCTTTCTTTTGTAACTCTCATCATTATATTAGTGTCACTTTTAATTGTTCTTTCCTGGATTGCCACTGTGACCCACAAGTGCCATATTTCGCTATTGGATTTATTCTGAGAATCTCTGCCTGAGCGTCACTTAAATGGTTTGATTATAAAAGTAATTGTCTCCCTGTTGTAGTGCATTGACTCAACAGTGTACAGTTGCTGTTGCTAATACCACTCCTAATTCTTCAGTTGCTACTAATAACAATAACCTTATGTTTTTTTCTGTTCACAGTGAAGACATGTGGAAGTAATCTTCAAGGTCCATCAGGAACCTTTACATCTCCTAACTTCCCAATTCAATATGAGAGCAATGCCCAGTGTGTGTGGATAATTACTGCCTCAAATCCCAATAAGGTAAATTTTGCTCTCTCTCCCTTTTGTCTCTCTGTCTCTGTCTGTCAAACAAACTCTTAAACTCAAGTTGTTGTTGTTAATTTATACACATTGCTATTAGTCATTTTGAATCTAACCAGAATTTGACCATTTGACCTGTTTATTGCATTAAAACTTAGCCTATTATCAGGCATTTGTCATGTGTGAGTGTAGCAGCACAACTTAAGTCATCTTCCCGAACTGGCTACCAGGCTTTGTTCCATTTGAATTTCATTCATTCAATATAATATAAATTGATATAACACTGCACTTCTTACAGCCATGTACAAAGTTAGTCTAGCTACTTTTTTTATATAATAACTTCAAAGGAGGTACGTAAATGATATGCTAGTCCGGGCGTATCAGTGTCTAATTCTGTGTGATTGGTTAATCCTGCCAAGGGGCACACGATAGGCTGGAGGTCAGATGGATAGCTATGATTGGTCACCTTATGTCCCAGGGGAAATCTGATTGGTATTCAGGAGACACATCCTTATTCCTCTCAGGGTCACTGTGGTGACCGCTCTGTCGTCAATGGCAACACCTGCGTCAGCACCATAGGGACACACATACACATCACACGCACACATATACACACTTTTACATACATATATACTCAAATACACACTGTAGCTCATTTTTTCATCCACACGAATACACACACACACACGCTTTGTTGCTTCCTTCTTGTTCAAAACCTTTCTCTCTCTCTCTTGCTCTACACTCTCACACACACAACTCTCTCTGTCACTGCCCAAGGCCTCTGGTTTATGGCCTAGAGCAATACATTCTCTGTTGAAGGCTACAATGTGTATATGACTGTTGAAGGCTACAGTACTAATGCCCCTCTTCACTCTCTGGGGTGTGTGTCTATACATGCGTGTAAGAAGTTGAAAATTAATTTGTATGTATCACATATGATTATGGATATTGCCAAACATGCTATCATAAAATGAAGATCAGATCATCTACATCAAGTCATTTTTATAGCCCTTTATCTATAAAGCCTTTACAGATGGTACCTTATTATATATTGTGATGTTCCATATTATATCATGTATGTGTCATGCATCATACTGCATCACATATACAGTATGTCATGCACCATACTGAATCATATGCATGTCTTTTATCACTACAATACACATATACAATATGTCTTGCACCGTACTGAATTATACACATGTCATGTACTACACTGCTGTACACAGCATACTGTGCATGTCTTGACACTGCATCAAACCAGGGGTCTTGGCAGGTCTGTAAGTTCGTACAGTTCCAGATGCTGTGCACCAGGGGCTAAGACAGATACCACCACATAAACCTCCATTTCCCCGGTTCATGTCCAGCAGAGGAGCTTGCACGTCATTTGCCTCTCTCTCTCTCTCTCTCTGTCTCTTTACCCTCTTCTAGCCAAAATGCAACACTCAAAAAAACAACAACAAAAAAAACTCCAATATGATTAAGCCTAGTTCTATTAGGTAAATTATTGTGTCTTAATCTGTTAAAGATGCATTATTTGTTGCTGTTGTTAACAGAATCTTTCATTTAGTCTTTTTGGAACCAGTCAAAAATCTTCCCACAGCCATTAACATCAAATGTGACCTGGAACAGAGGTCAACTATGTTTCAGGGGTTAGGTCTCTTCTATGACCTGTACATTAAAACAACTTAGAAAGTATCTGACCTACATATTTTTGGAAATCTGAGAGATAAACCCAGAGCTGTGTCCATGTTCATCAGTTAGACATAAATAGAAACTGTGTAAGACAGAGGAGTGGAGGCTTATTAATATACTAAGCCCATTTAAAGAGCCAGATGGAGATGCAAAAGGGTGAGCATGAGAAAAAGTGACAAATCCTTAAGTTTGCCTCTTAAACCATCTCCCATCTTCATTCATTTTTCATCTGCCTTGGCAAGTTGTTGCATTCATACAGGACACCTGTGAAGAGGCACATGCGAGAGCATTCAAATTAGCTAAATCATGAAGAAAATCAACCTCAATATGTAAATCTTCATCTCGCTCATGGATTAGCATCTGTGGTTCAGTCAGACTTGTCTCATTACCATCAGATAAGTGTCATTGCTTTCTAATGGATTTTTGGCTGAATTTAAACAAAGATGCTTTCAAGTCTGTGAAGTCAATAGCATTAATCAATCAATTTGAAGATACAGTTTTCCAGAAATGTTGAGTATTCAAAGTTCAGAAATACTAAAGTGAATTAAGTATTATTTAAAGAAGCAGCCCAAATATTAGAAAGATTTTCAATTTGGAAAAGAACTGTACTTACAAAGTGAATGAATCACACATTTTAGCATATATTTATTTCATTTAAGAGTGGCATCAAAAGTTATACAAGCTTTTAATTTATTGGAAAATAAATCACATAAATGGCCTTGCTATACAGTATATCACAATGTTGACAACCTTTTTAATGAACCATTTCAAGGTTGCAAAAAAACATGTTTTGGTATATGGATATTGGTCACCTTTCACTCACAGTTAGTGAAATTTCAGTGGCTTATGTTGGGTTATGAATTCCTATTCTGTCATGGTTAAATAGGAAATTGCAGATCCACAGATGCATCTAGAGGAGTAAAAGGCAATTTACTAGGTTCAAAAGCAGGCTTGTGTTGGGCAGGTGGCAGAGACAAACAAACAGTGGGGAATTGGCAGGTAAACAACAGGTAACAAGCAAGAATGGCTAGAACAGAATGCGAGCATTGACGGTCTGGCGTACTGGCAGTAAAAAGCTGTCCTCAATTAGGGGGCTGATGAGGGAATGAGGGGCAGCTTAGCGGGCAGGTGAGCGGTCAGTTGGTCTCCTGAGGAGAGAAGGCAACAAAAGAGACAAACATACACTGAGACCCAGAAGAGAGAGAGAGTCTGAGGCTGAAGAGGGGGAAGATGGGGAAGAGGGTGATGGTGCAAGCAGCATAGCACATTTAGAGTAAGGGAATAGTCCCAACTGAGCCTGCCTCTCCCACTAGCAGAACATCTCTTTTTTTTATTGCTTGTACACGTCTCTCT
>BRZM01000037.1:683739-780428 GCA_033238685.1 Lates japonicus | reverse complement strand
CTTCTCTTCTCTTCTCTTCTCTTCTCTTCTCTTCTCTTCTCTTCTCTTCTCTTCTCTTCTCTTCTCTTCTCTTCTCTTTCACTGTACTATTGTCTTCACTTTAACCATTATTTAATTTCTTCTTTTTCTGTTCCTCATCAGTGAGGCAAAGCGCTTCCTTTGTATTATCTGTTTATGATGCATGCTGAATGCACAGCTAGCACATATAAAATGCTCTGTTATATAAATTGACAGCATTAAGTGTGAACTGGCTTGGCATCACTTCATATGCATCAGCATGCTCAGTATCATGCATAATGCGTGGATACAAGAAGACTACTGCAGTGCTGCCATACTGCATATTTAGTTAAGAAAAGAACAAAGAAAGTGTCATACAATCACATTCAGAAAGAAGGAAAAGTCACACTTTTGGTCAGGCTTTCTTTGTACTAATGCAGGCAGTGAATTTAGTATTGCCCTGTAGGCCTACAGAAATCAGAGATACACACTGAAGCCACAAGGCAGAAATCACAAGACAGCAAAAACACTGTGCTGACTTTTTTTTTTTTTTTTGGCTTGCTGTTGATCATTACAATGACGTGCTTCTGCATCTTCTTGACAGGATGAACAGCATAGCACTTTTTTAAGGCTCAGGTTAAAAAATGTTTAACATTTAGCAAAAGAGTATGGTGATTCAAATCCATTTTTCGGTACAGTACTTGCATAGCAACAGTAAAAGCCACACAAAGCCTTTCCCACAGGTTTCTGTTCAGAGTTGGTTTCAAAAAAGGAGGCACCTGGTGGATTCAGCTCAATGAAACAGAAGTAAGGGGAAAAACACTACAACAGACAACAGACTCGAGCCATCAGTCTTCATCAGCTAAAGCCCAGCTCCTTTCGCAGTGGCACATCTTATAGCGTATAGGCAGAAGCACATTCAAGGGGAGCGAGCAAGTGGCAGAGGGTTTACTGTAATACTCCCACAGACAATCTATTATTACCTGGGCCTGTCTGTGCCCGCTTTACATCACTGACTGTGTCGCTCACCAGGTGTTTTAGATATCCCTACAGTAACTGTATCTTCAAGGTATCCTTACATCTTATTACGCTATAGGTAGGGAGGAGCCTCCCCCACCTCATTGTCTCCACGACAACCAAAAGGAAGTGCTTTATCAAGCAGAAATCCAATTCTGTCGCCTCATTGGCTAGAAGCCAGAGATGGATGGAATGAAGGAATGCAGCAGCCAATTAGAAAGAGAGAGACCGAGAGGGTGACAGCAAGAGAGAGAGAAAGACAGAGAGAGGCAGGAGAGATAAAGGGAGAGAGAGAGAGATGGATGTTTGCATGAACACCAACCAATTAGAGCAGAGGAGAAATATGTAGAGTGTTCAGTTTAATCTATCACACACATATACACACACGCACATACATACAGTACACTAAAAGAGATATAGAGTGCACACATGAACACTAACTCACACACTGTCAGTAATGAGGTTCCAAACTAAGTTGACTTCAGTACAGCTAACACACAGGGGCTCAGTGTAATGTAGTTATATCCTGGCTGTGTTTAATGCTGTGTGAACAGTGCTGATGTGGCATTAGGGTGTTCTGTAAAGGACGTATACAAGCAGATAGCTGGACCAGTTTCCATCAGTGGAACACACACAGACCCTCCTCTGTTTTTATAAACTACATGGTCAAACAGGGCTGGTCTGTTTCCTGCCATACAACCAGAGGAGACTGGATGGCTTTTTTCACCTTGCCAACTAACATAGCCACTGACAGACATTATCTCTAGTATTTTACATCACATGCAAGTTACTTAGTAACTTTATTCTATTTATCCAGCAGATCTGTTTGATTTTTTTAACCTATTTTTCTAAGGCTATTTTTTAAAATCACATTATAGTCCAGAGTTTTTAGTCCATTTTTTAGCAAAACTGTTGAGGAAATACACCCCACTGCATGTTCAAGTATGAGTCAAATAACAACGGTAAAAGGTAAAATCTTTCTTTTCAGACACACAGATGAATGGCAGCTCGAGTAGCACAGCATCTACTCGACTTTATATGTACCCTTAGAAATATTTTCCAGTAGTTAAGCACTGGTTGAAGTTCTTGTTAGGAGGCAACATCTTCTTAGCTGGTACTATATTAGAATCAGGAAAAAAGTCACCTGTAAGCCTTAATCTCCACACAAACCAACATTTTAAACCTCAAGCACATCAAGTATGCTGTTCAGAAGATAATCTGTTCTCCATGTGCATGCATTATTTGCTGTACCTGCAGAATTTCCTGCAATGGTAGCCTCACCAAGATAATTATAGAAGTGGGCTTACAACATAAAGATATACTAAAATGTTGCTGCCACAAGAAATAAAAGCAAGTATCCAACATTTTAATATGATAACCACCTTTCTTTAAGATCTGATCTTGCTTTTTGAAAAAACAGTCATCACATAAACAGGCGTACATTATTTATTGCCAGACTTGCTGTTGTATTGAAAGCCTGCTTTGGGCTCAAAGGAATAATGTGATAAGTGTGAAAATGGTGACTATGTAATCACAGAAATTGACACATTAATCTCAACCAAGCTGTGCCTGTCTGTGTGAGCGTGTTTGTGTGTGTGCTTTAGTGCTGGTGTGCTTTAGTCTTTGTGCATGCATTTCCTTGCCAGAGAGAGTTTAGCAGGTTTGTAGGTAATGCTTTAATCCAATCTGCTGCTTTACAAGGCAATAAGACTGAGTCAGCATTGTGAGCAATGGGCAGATCACTGCTTCATCTTTGTAGCCCCCTTCTTTTAACTCCTTTCTGGTCAATTCAGGTGACGATGTTGCTGGTGATTCCCATCTTGCTTAATTTCATTGTGGTATGGCTCGATTTCATGTTGTTGTATCTCATGTAGACACACAAACGCTGATCTGCCTCTGCTGCCATAAGCTACATCAAGAATTGTTGTGGCTCCCAGTTGTGAAAAAAATAAAAATTAACTCCATGAACAAAAGCAAAAAGGGCAACACTGCCACTGCCAACAGATAAGCAGTTAAACAGCAGGTAAGAGAAAAGGTGTGGCCGCTGTTTATATGTGCTCAGTTTTTCATTTGTTCTCTCTTTCCTCGTGGATTCAGTGATTAAGGTCATATTGAGGATACATGCACACTAATGGTATCATGTCTCCAGGTGTTCAGGTTGCAGATAGTAATGGAAAAAAAAGACCTATATTTATGATGTTCGCCTCAAACTGAATCTTTGAATACAGAATACAAAACCAGCTGCTCAGAAATAAGAGGATATTGATATGCTTGTAAATACAGTATGCGCACTATTTACACATCAGCATGCAGGAAAGTCAGACCTGTAGGATTTTTTCTAGATGTTTTTGAAGTCCTCCAGCAGAATATTGAATCTGGAAATCTGAAAATTCCTCACAGAGAAAGAGGAAGAGGAGCGAGTATGGGGAGAGAGAGGTTTCGATCTTCCCCTGAGGGTCAAGTCAGAATCCTAGCTTGAAATATTCTAACACTGTACGTTGCTAGCATCAAAGCTTCATTATTAGCCCCCACTCAGCTCTGTTGCCTCCTCCTTTTCTCTCCTCCCTTCTTCAATCTGCCTTCATCTTCTGCCTTCTCTCTATGAACTCCCCCCCTTTCTGTCTCTCGCCTACTTTATTTCTCTTTTTTCTTCCTCCTTCCCTCTCCTTTTCTCTCTTCTTCTCTGCCAAATGTGTTTCTCTCTGGTCTTAGATGAAACAGCAAGTGTTGGTTTAATAATTCCTGATCAGAGTTTTGAACTGCGTGCTGATTCTCACAGCTTCAAGTGCAGTGCAGGAGGTGCTCCTCATCTCCTCTATGTTCTGTATGCTATGATGAATAAAATCATACCCCATTGTGTGATGCATTAATGAATTATGATGATTCACCTCTGGTCTAGTATAATTCCATGAGAGGGAAATGTGTCTTTGATACGGCTGTAGGTGAAAATCTAAACATAAAAACAGCTATGGAGCATATACTGGTGATGACTGGGGTCAGTGGAGGGCTGAAACTGGTTTTGACATCTGGTCATATATTCTTCCTTTAATTGGTATTTTTTCTTTTTTGTTAATTTTAAAAGTAATTATTATGCTGTCAGTGCATTTACTTCAGCCTATTTAACCACCATCTTGAGAAAATGGGTCAAGCTAAACTGACATCTACGATGAGTCTTAGGGCCACTGTTAGTTATAATATTTCAGCAATTGGAATTGGCACAGTTCTACATCCTCCAAACTCATGCTACTTAAACTGGGATTATTGAACATATTCCCAAGTAATGTAGGGTTCTTAGGCTGTCTGTTTTTCGGGATCAGCTTTTTCTTTTTCTTGTGGTCACTGATTTAGGAGCCCTGACTTTTGTAACCCTAAATTTAAATTTCAGTCCCAGATTGATAGAGCTGAACGTGGCTTGAAAACTGACATGTCTGTGTCTGTGTTTGTAGGTAATCCAGATCAACTTTGAAGAGTTTGACCTGGAGATAGCCTATGATACTTTGACTATAGGAGATGGAGGGGAGGTGGGAGATCCTACAACTATACTGCAAGTGTAAGTATTACACAATCTACATACTCCAGTTTACTTACTGTGGGGAAAATAATTACAGATTTTTTTTCTAATCCAAATCAAGCAGTATAATCTGAGTATAAAGTGTGTCCAATTTAATACAGATTGTAGTAGCTGCTAGGAAAACACACTGAAAACAAGCGTGCAATGACATATAAGTATCACTGATATGTTGAACTCATAAATAAAATATATTAAAAATTAAATGAATTAAAAAAAAACACAACCCCCTTGAAATGAAAAGAGGCACGTAACTAAAAACACACTCAAAGATTCATCCTTGCTTGAAAACCATGCATAATAGGTTCAGTTGGCCTCTTAAAGCTACAGTATAATGATGAGATACATACAAAGCAGGGTCCGTTGTTGTGCCAGGCAGATTATTGCAACAAAGCAGCTTCACCAAAGTATTGTGGTGAGATATACTCCTGAAAGATGAATGTAATAACTTTCAGAAAATGTACTGCCTTTAATGAATTTCTACATTTTCTTTTGGTGATTTCATAAAGCAGATCATGTACTTAATACTGTGTTTCCATAATTACTGGCTGACCTCATAAGCAGCAACGCTATTGTTCTAAATAGTCTAAATGATCAGAGTAAAAACTACCGCTACTAAGCCGCCAGCTGCCAGTTAGCTTGAAATCTTCCATCTTGTTTGTTGCAGTTGCTCAGATTGTAAAACAACTGCCTCCTTTTAAAAAGATGAACTGCTCTTGAATATTGTAGATGCTCTGCAGTGCCCAAAAGGATAACAGATGCGGAGCCTTTACAAAGCGAATGATTTTGGTTCACTTGGCATACAGTCACTGTTAAATTTCATTTCTAAGAGGCACTGGCAGTTTGAAAAAAGGTTGGATAGAATGAATGTACCCTGAGCAATTTGTTTTCCTGAGGCAGCATTCTGCAAAACCAAACCAAAACATTTAACTCTAGTGCATTATGCTCCAGCAATTTGTTAACACTCAAAGTAGCACTTGAGAATCTGATTATGGCTATGATTGCAGTGATGAAAATTATACTTTCTGTAATGGCTACTGTGATGACAATGGTTTAATAGCAATGTGTTTTGTGCTCCAGCCTATCGGGTAGCTTTGTTCCTGACCTGATAGTCAGCATGACCCACCAGATGTGGCTCCATCTACAGTCAGATGAGAGTGTGGGATCTATAGGATTTAAGATCAACTATAAAGGTAAGTTATGAGCATGTGTTTGTGTGTCAGAGCAGAAAAGTGGGTGAATTTTATGCATGTAAGAGAGTTATGGAAAGAGTTTTCAAACTTAAAAAGTAGTTGCGGAAGTTTTTTAGTAAACTTTATCTTGTCATGTGTTTGTAGACCAAGGAACCACCTCCATGTGTTGTATTCCACCCTGCAGACTGGGAGACCTGTCTCTTTGTGTTGCAATCCACTGTAACTTACAGAACTGACTTGTGTGACTGCGAAAGAAGAAATAACTGTGTTCCTCTTACAAATGAAAAGTTGAATTCATAAGCAGTAAAATACACCCTTGCTCAATTCAGTACACTCAGGAAGTTTGCTAGTACAGCCTTACTTGGTCTGGTTCTACCTATGATAACTAGTACTTAAAAAAACCTAATGTTAGACAACTTAAGATTTTGCTGTTCAAGTTAAAATACTACATCAATTCACTGACTTTTGACTCTACTTTTGCTTTTTTTCATGACATTTTAGCACAACACAAACATTTTAATCGTTTTATTTAAAAAAAATATTTCTCAGATAAACTTTTCAATAAGAAGATAAAACAAGAACAGAGAGAGACATGTTTTTTGTTCCCTGCTCGTGGTTCCCTTCCATTGTCTCTTAGTCTGGTTGCTTAATAATGAACGCTTTAAAGCAAGTGGCTCAAGGGAAATCTTGGGAAGTGGAGGGAAATTCAATGTGTCATTATCCTGCAATTATGACTTGTGACCACAGTGGCTGCTGTCCAGCAAACTTACAGTCTTTGTCTCACTTTGAATGTAAACTCACTGGAAAGTAGGTTAACCCTTACACACTGTTGCCAAGGTTGGAAAGACTTTGTTTTAAAAATACATATTTGTCTTGCAACACCTGACCTTTAGCTGAATATTTTTCCTGCACTGTCAAATCAGCTCCTGCCATATTAAAAATATTAACCTTTCCAAAGTTCCCTGTTTGATAGATGTAATGTGAATTTGACTACAGCCCATGGAAACACGGAGTGGTGAGCTTTGCTGCAGAAGTGAACTTTGTGTGCCTCATTTGGGTGCCATCATCTGTGGATTTATCGACATAATGAGGTCACAGTGCTGAGTCTGGTAATGTAGTGAGTTCCAAAAGAGGAGGGACAATGACACATTGTTTTTATTTATTTCTGCCTGTCATACTCTTTGAGTTTCGATGTGACGTTCAAATGATACTAATGCTAGATGGTAATTAAAAGAGCATACAGTCTAATTGAATTGAAGGTTTTGACACTTGGTTTATACTGTATTTTCCATACTTCCATACATCCATGTTGGAGTGTACATATACAAGATATAAGATCTAAGATTCTGCAGTGCACAGAAGCATTCAAATAGAAAATGTTCAAATACTACAATTTAGTCTCTCTTAAAGGAACTCAACCAATCGAATTGTCTTATTTCAGTGATTTTATTTAAGCAGTATGATCTCCAATCTGCTTTAAACCATGCTATAGTTCACAACACATGGCCGCATAAAGAACTGCATGTTTAAAAAGGAGTCACACCTATTTCAAATCATAAAGAGCATCTGCTTATCCTCATTCATTTCTCCTGAGTAATTTCCCCATAGAGATCAATAGAAAAATTAATGGAGAGAGCCACCATCTAAATGCACCCATGCTTATCATAATGCTCCATTGTACGGGCTGTCGTTCTTTTATTAGCTGGAATGTACCTGTCTATATACACTGCAGTGGGTATATTCCATACTTCTAACAATGGAGAATGCATTTATACTGCATTTATCCTATAAGGATAATCAAAAGGCAGAATTTGTTTTCACATTGTTTGTTAATTAGAGATCTGACAAATTAAAATTTCAACTGTAAGAGTATATACACTCTTTAATAACCAAATTTAAGGGATCCTTATTGTGATGTGTGCATGCATCTCAAGTATAAAGACCAGTAGGTCTATGCTATATTATCCCATAGTATCCAGAGCCAATAATGTATCTACCTAATGTAAATACTTTTGACATTCTTAGATTGTCATATACTATAAAAAGGTAGTAGATATTTACCTGAATGTATACATGCATATCCTTAGATGTGACTTTCTCACTCAAACGAAATC
The DNA here is from genome assembly GCA_033238685.1 of Lates japonicus. NCBI lineage: Eukaryota > Metazoa > Chordata > Actinopteri > Centropomidae > Lates > Lates japonicus. The sequence continues at coordinate 772,539 of BRZM01000037.1, read as the reverse complement.
CCCTGAAAAGTTCTATCAATACTCAGTGCAAGATAAATGTGTTTGTCTCGGAATGCTGGCTCCATCACCCACAAGATTTACTATAAAGGTGGATGCCTGTGGTATTAGTGGGTGGATGTGTGAGATGTATGTGTGTTTTTGAGAAATGTGCGAAAGAAAAAAAAAAGGAGTAAGAGACTGTGTGTGTGTGTGCGCGCGTGAGTGTTCGTGCATGTGTGTTCCTAAAGCCACATCCCCATAGACCTTGGCTATGAAATATAAACATTATCAGTAACTCCAGCCTTGCTGCAAAGTCACCGATGCACTACACAATGTATGCGTGTGTGTGTGTGTGTTGGTGTATTTGTATTTGTGTGTGTGTTAGACAGGTCCTCCATCAGTGAGCCAACGAAGCTCTACCAACAAGTCAGTCACCTCTTTCACTCTTCACATTCTCCCTCTCTTCCCTCCTCTCTGTGTTTGTCTCTCTATTGGTCTCATTTTTCCTCATTAGCCATCTGTCTATCCCCCATTCTCTCCTTCCCATCTTTCTAAAATCACAGCATTTTCTCTGTCAGTTACTCTATAATGCACTGTTGTTTGCTCTCACTGCTTCCACCATCCTTTCTCTTAACCCATTTCCTATTTTAAACACCCATCTTCTCTCATGTTGTCTTTCAGCTGACCAGTCCGGCTTCTCTTCTGTTTCTTGTTTTTACTAACTCTCTCTCCAGCTGTCTCTCTGTTTCTGGTTTTGTCTGTCTCATGTGCTCCCCCTGTCTCTGTCCCTCTCTTTTTCTTGTCACCATTCATCTATTATTAAAGCCAAGGTCACCAACCTGGCATCACTTTGACTCCACTCCCCATTGCAAGGCATACAAATCACACACACACACACACACACACACACACACACACACACACACACACACACACACACACACACACACACACACACACAGCAGTCCAGCCTGTTTGTGTAGCAATCTTTCAGTCTACCCTGAACCATGGCACATCACAGCTATAGATTTAAGAGAGCACTACAACATCACTAGCATCGTTTACATTAAAGTTTCTATGAATGTCTGTCTACTCTATGAATAAATACATTTATCATAAGCTTATATGTCTGCACAGTCTATAAACAGGTGTGATTGAGGGTTTAGAACATGATATAACTGTGTGTATATGTCTGTGTGTGATTGTGTGTTACAAAATGACTATGTTCACGTGCTTTCAAGCATATTTTCTTTTAATTTGCTTTATGGTTTGGTTAAACAGCAATAACCCAGCACACCTCAGTGATTTATTTTGTTTCTATAGGCGAAAAAACATTAGTGTACATTTACAGGTGATAAAGGTTTAGTTTTGGTTGATTTAAAGAATAGAAACGTACGGTATGTTTAGAACAAGTCCACTCACTAAGACTACAATGACTATCTGAAATTTCCAGCTTTCATATATTCTTTTGTCCTTTGTGAGTATAATGACAGTATTACATGTTTTATGTATTCTGTGTCAGTTTTGAATACATAACCCCATAATACATACAGATGGCATGAATAGTACATGTTCAAAATGTGAATATGTGTTATCATTCAAACCAAATTGCCAGCTACATAAAACAGGTAGAAGATATGTACTGAGTTTTCTAGCTATGCTGAACAGGTGCAGAAGCCTGCAGCGACTGAATAAATCTTTTCGTGCAAGTCCATCTCATAAAAAGTATGTGTATTATTAACGTTACCACTCATAATTCTCAGTCAGAAATAGGGATTGTTGTGTGGCTAGCAGGGTCGACCTGTGTCTCTTCCTGTTTTCTCTGTCATTAGTGATTTGGTTGCAAAGTCTGTTTCAATTGTTTTACAAGATCTCTGTGTGTGGCTTCAGCAGTATTATCCCAGCTCATCTTGAGATTTTGGGGCCCACCACAGAGTACGGATTTTGAGCACCACCATCCTTTCTATGATTTAAATCGCTGCCAATTGGATTATTTTGGGATTCAGTGCTCACACAGGTAAACCTTCTGTTCCACTTAGGAGTAGCAGCTGATTCCTGCCAATTGAAACAGGCACAGGTGCTCATTGCCCTCAACCACCTTTTACTCACACAAGCCATGTTTGACCAGGGATGTGGTGAAACTACGTCAGTTTGATGGACATCGATGTACTGTGGTGTGATTGTGTCTCTTGTGATGCCAGACATGACATTTGAGTAAAAGACATAAAAGCACTTAAACCACTCTGGACTGGTCAAGAGACGCTAGACAGCTGCTAAAAGTCCTATCTTAGCAGTGCGATCACAAGTGTAGTAACAATAATCATTTATGGTGTAATATGCATTGACAAGCACTTCTCAATCTGTCTACCCAATCATATAACGTGTAACTAAATTACTTCATTGAGTATTTTTTCCAATATGATGGCCCTTGAATAATACATCATTGAACATTGAACAAAAACAGCCAAATATTTGCCCATTTCATTCTATTCTTAATGTGATGATTTTTGAGAATTTGTTTTCAATGTGCGATCATTCCCTCGACTCTGAGCATCATTCTGCCTTATCCATCATTTATGTTATACAATGCTGTATAGAGGCATGCAAAGAACTGCAGCATAGATGTCAAATGCCTGCTTCACAGCCAGTTGTAAAGGCTTCTGGTGTCATGTTACTCTCATAAATCATTTTAACTTCTTTATCCACATTCTGATGTTAATGGATTTTTGCCTAAAGCGTGCCATTAGCTAACTTTCTACTACTCTCTGCAGTTAAGACAAACACATGATACTCACAGTCTTTTTCTAAGAAGAAAATTAATGTTAGTATACATCAATGTTTCTTCTCTCTTCTCTTCTCTTCTCTTCTCTTCTTCTCTTCTCTTCTTCTCTACCTCCTCTATTTCTCCTCAGCGGATCCCATCACCAAGTCATAATGTCAGCTCTTACCCCAGATTTTATTTTGGGTGCTGTCTGTTTTTATGGTTTTAATATGTGATGTATTTATAGGATGGAGATATCAGTGGTTTTACAGCACAGTTGACCCTGGTTCGATGGGTCTGGTGTTATATGTATATATTATTATTGCTCGAGGACAGAAGAGCTATTCTTCCTCCTGCTGAAATATGTCTCCCTACATTAGTGCCGGTGTGTCTGGTTTTGGATGTAACTTTCTTTGATTGGTGGATGGTTTGAGGGATGGTGTCTATCCCAACTTCTAAACAAAATTTGTAAAACCAACCCATGATTTGACTGGCGAAGATAATAGAGAGGGTTGGTGAAAGAAGCATGAGACAAACTGAACTAAACTTAACTAAATTCAGTACCAAACATCATTTACAAACAACAAAACAGCATTTATAAGCCTCACTTTCATAACAGCAACATCTATTATTTTTATAGAAAAGAATTTTATCATACAGTAGTGATACTGGATGCCTGCTCAATAATCAACATTGGTGGGAATGTTCCTTGCAAGCATAAAATTAGTTTTGAGTCCCCGGATCTCAGTCCTCACAACACTGTAGTCACACTTTGACCCCGTGTGTATACCATGGCGTTACTTGGAGAGACTGACTGCAGATGTGTGATGTGTGTGTATGTGTGTAGAATGCATGTACAGTGGTGAACGTGCGTGTGTGAATGTGTGAGAGTAGTAGTATAGGAATGTTCCGACACTATGCCTGTTTTCTCTCCAAGGCAATTTGTTCTCCATTCTTCTGGTAGGTGTTTGTGTATCTGTGTGTGTGTGTTCACGCACAAGCCTGTGTGTTAGGCAGGTTTTTGATTGGTTGAGTCTGTGGGTCTCATAAAGTCGATGTCATGATGGAAATTAATGCAATACATCCTGGCCATGATACTTTGTACACACATACACATTCTATGTGAAATACTGACTGCTTCCTGCCATGAGCCACTCCTGTAAATAATACTGAAAATAGGAGAAGAGAACAGGGGGATAAAGGAGAGGAAGGCTTGGGAAATAGAGGGTGTATTTCCAGAAATACCGTACACGAAATCTTTACAGAGAATTATGGTGACACAGTGGCACCTTTATATAGAATCAAAGAAGGATCTGTCTAACCTTATGGTCAGAGTGAATTGGAACAGAGAGGTGTCAGGAATACTTGCAAGCTCAGGGGATGGAGGCATGCAGAAAGAGATGGATACAAACTTGCTCTAGGCTACGTGAACTAAGAAGTAGAAGCATTCAAGAAATTCGCCTGACTCAGCACACAGAGAGCCAATCATCCTCAAACAAGACTATTCAGTTGGCAGTATATTTCTGTTCAGAATGTACAGGATGAACAGTTCTTGTAGCATGACACAGATGATTCACAGCAGGGAAAGATGGTCGCTGAGTATTTGAGGCTGATAACTCTGCATGGTGATATTTGCACAAATGTTTTTATGCTAGACTTCAGTAACAAACACTGGATGTGCTGCCAAATACAGTATATTAACAATCTAGGTTAAAAAATATGTTTATAAAGCTGACTTACAGATTCAAACTATGTACAATGTCTGGCCACATTTACCTTTCTTCAAGGGAAGATGTCAGCCACAATTACTTAAAAGCTATCCATGTGGTTCTAGCTGCCTTCCTTCATCTCCTGCTGTCTTAACATAGTCACATATATCTAGTGGGCAAAATTACATAAAAGCCTCATGATAATGGACTTTGCAGGGGCCTTGTTACACCAAATTTGCAACATGCAAGCTGCAATCTGCAAAATATAAAACAAAACAAAAATATGATATTTGTGACCCATACATGAGCATCTGAGACATTTATGATTCACATATTCATCTGCTGTTGGTGACCGACAATCCTCCGTAGCTCCACCATTTCCAATCTGTACATAAGCAGCGGTCGCTAATATTTGTCAACCTTATCAAGTGTTTACCGTGTTTTTGTTATGTCTGTTGTTATCATTGTGCCTTATTTGTCATGATTTTCAAAACTTTCGCTTTGACAACTGTATTTTTTCTTGTACTTCATATGTAATCTCATACTTCAACATGATAAAATCAACCATAGGGTCAGAGTTTTTAGTTATTATCAAGTTATTTCTGTAACAGTTTGTGTATAGAAGCAGCATTTTTAACGGTCTTTCCTTGAATGAAGTGTCAAAAACCATGCTTACCTGGTCGACCTCAGTAAGGCAAGCGAGCAAGTCCGGTAGGGCAAAGCAGGCAGGCAGGCGGGAGACAGGCACCAAGTTTACACACAGGTGGCAGTTGACAAGCTTTTCACAGGAACATGTGAGAGGACAGGATACAGGCAGGTACGAGATTCAAGGTTGACTTAGAAGCAAAAGCACACAGCAACAGTGAAGATGAGGCAGAGGGCTGCTATTAAGTGGGCAGGTATAAATACTGGGCGGGTGAACAGGGGAAAATTAAGGGCAGGTGTACGGGTGGGTGTGGATGTCAGACTGGGAAGGTGCGAAAGTCCAAGGACATGTGGTGAATGGGTGGAGAGTGACAAGGACTGGAAAGTTCAATTTGAAATATACCGACAAAGTGAGAAGGCAGAGGCTGAAGGCAGTAAGATAGAACATCTCATGGAAATTCCATTATAATCTTTACCTTTTTTGCCATTATTTTGCATATTCCTTGTATTTTCAGAAATTATCATTGCACAGTGCAGAGATATCTACAAACCTAAGTAACCCTTTTAGCTTAGGAGAGTCATGTTAACACAGGTCATTTGGCCTGGTTTCCTTGGTCCACACAGATGTTCATGTCTCCTTTCATAAATTGTGTCTTTACAGAAATAGACAAAGAGAGCTGTGGTGACCCTGGGACTCCTCTCTATGGAGTAAGAGAAGGAGACAGTTTTTCAAATGGAGGAATCCTGAGATTTGAGTGCCAGTTTGGCTTCGAGCTGATTGGAGAGAAAACGATCTCCTGCCAAGACAACAATCAGTGGTCTGCAAACATCCCCATATGTATTTGTAAGTAGTGAAATCATTCATATGTGATTTTCAGGGATATGGCTGCAGGAGATAGAATTAAGAAAAAAACAAAAACATGGCATGTGCTCTGCTGTGTTGTTGATAACATTCAGTCTGACCTGTCACCATGGTGACAGTACAGAGTTTATTATGGCCTGGAGCAGATGATGACCGATGATGCTGTGGAGAATGAATATTTAACAGAAATTTTCTCTCTCTGCATCTCTTTCCTTTCCCACCCTTTCCTTTCCTGAATTCATATTCCTCCTCTCTCTGTCTGTCTATTTACCTGTTTCCATGTTTCTATACTTCTCGTCCTCCCACAGTCCCCTGCATGTCCAACTTCACAGCTCCCTCAGGAACTGTCCTCTCCCCAGATTACCCAGAAGGCTATGGGAACAACATGAACTGTGTCTGGCTCATCCAATCAGATCCGGGCTCCAGAATCCACTTGGCATTTAATGACTTTGACCTGGAGGCACCCTATGATTCCCTAACTGTGAAAGATGGCGAGACGAACGACGCCGTCGTCATTGGCAGGTTCTCTGGAGCTGAGAGTCCTTCCCATCTGACGTCCAACACCAACACACTGCGGCTGGAGTTTCAGGCTGATCACTCCATGTCAGGAAGAGGATTTAATATCACTTACAGTAGTACGTTTTTTCCCATTTTAATATCCTGCTTTCCTATTTAAGTAAAGGGAAGGTGAAATGTGGTAATATTATATAAATGATATATTATATATGACCAAAATCTGACTTAAAACATGAGTTTGTCCTCCAAGTTGTGGGTTGACTCATGGTTACAGCAGGAAGATGATCATTTATGGGGTTATATTTATTTTCCTTTGCAGCAGAATAATACAGGAGACTCTGAGGCTGAGGAATTATTCTGTTTTGAAGCCATAAAGTAGCATTTTTCATATAACCGTATATGAATTTTATGCATGAATTTCCGCAAGTGTATTAGATGTGAGGTGGTTTCATCCTAAAACTCTATATACAGCCATACTTGAACTTCATCTGTCACAATCACAGCTATTTTTTATGTTACAATGTCTGAGAAACTGGCCTCCTCTTAATTTTCATCCAAACAACCACTTAGAAAGAGCAAGTACCCCCACCCCCCTCCATATTAGATGTTTGGATGTTTCATTTTAGATAGAAGCTCTTTTAATTCAGTGACAGGTCAAAATGGAAGCTTCAACAACACAAATAGTTGTTCTGGAAAAGACAGAAGACAAACTGTATTAATTCAGGGTCATGTGGTCATTACAGCAGCTAAGAATAGAGGTGTAGGTTGCACAACAAAGAAGAAAATGAAGGCAATGAAGGCATTAAAGGAACACTTTTTGGGAAGTTTTTGGCTTGTTTGTTGTCGTACCAAGAGTCAGATGAGACAGTTGATATAATTTTTTATCTCTGTCCGTCCACTACATAGAGGGAGCCATGGTATGTTAAGCCTTTCTTAGCACAAAGACTTGAAATGAGCGGAAATTGTTATCCCAGTTCCGTCAGAAGTGAAATAATACACCTTGCAAAAGCTCCCAAATTGCCTCTTTAAACATCATATCTTGTGTCTTTAACCTGTGTCAAAATAGAATTCAAGACGTTAGATTTTTAGGAGTAGTTAGCACCTCAGAAGTCCTGTCTTCATTGTAAAGTTGTCAGCTGTGCAAACTTTTGGAACTGATCAAAACCCAGGTGACTCTTAGATGTATTGATGACTAGCTTGCTAGACAACAGGATACAACATGTACAGTAAATAAGATTTGTTGGAAGGCATATTTGTTCATTTTTGATGCAGGTGAACTGTTTGCCCCTGCTTGCAGTCTTTGAGCTAATTTAAGCTAAACACGTCTCCGTACCGGACAAACAGAGATGGAAATTGATATTGATCTTTTCCTCTGACTGTGGGTTTGATGGCAAACAGGCAGATTTCCCAAAAAGTATTCTGTCTGCTAGTTTCCTTACAGTGTATCTGTGATTTCAGCTCAAACCATTCCATGTATATGTGACTTTTTTTTATATTTTGGGTCACTGCATTTGACATTTTTAATCTTTCTATCACATGAACACCAGATTGCTTCAACTGGCAAAACATGGGCATTTTAAAGTTGGACTTTATAGCCCTCTAATCTGTTGAACCAGATCATATCCTGAAGCAGACATACTCACAGGAATTTTATCAGAAGATTTGCTTAGATCAAACCCATGCACAGTGCAGATATACTGTAGCATGTGAAATGAGCATATAGGCAAAGACATAGAAAGACGGAGCAGGAATAAAGAAGAGACAGATCAAAGAAGACATTTATAGACATTTTCCTGGCCAGGACTGAATGTCACATTACAGCAATAAATCTATATGATTGGTTCTCAGAAATTTCATCAAAATGTTGAGCAAAATGTAGCCTGTGAGTGCTCGTAAAATATAGGTCTCATATTCTTTAATGACATTTTTCATGTGTGTGTCCATCTCTCTCTTTAAGCATCTAGTTCCCAATATCCTCCTCATCATATCTGTGTCTCCTTGTAACTTTCTACCCCAGCATTTGGCCATAATGAGTGTCCAGACCCTGGCATTCCTATCAACGCTCGCCGCTTTGGAGACAGCTTCCAGCTTGGCAGCTCCATCTCTGTGGTCTGCGAGGATGGTTTTATCAAAACCCAAGGAACCGAGACCATCTCCTGTCAGCTAGAAAAAGGAAAAGTCATGTGGAGTGGGCCCATCCCTAAATGTGAAGGTAAATATTGAGTAGATTGCTGATTAAACCATTAACTCGGGAACAATATGTCATCCAGGATATCATCATTACTACAGCATAAAGACCCTGGAGGTGGAAATTATCTGCTGTCAAACCCAGAGGTGGCCAGTTAACCTAAATACCCAGGGAACGAATCATTAATACACTGCTGCCACACATAGTCCTGACTATAGTAATATTTCAGAATATAAAACCCTTTCTTGTAAGGTACATGTGGGAATAAATCTATGGAATGACCTTTAACCCAAATGTGAAGATAATGGCACATATATGAATATGTTAGATATAATTGGATATAATTATCATAGTGGCATGTCAGAAAAGTCACAAGAAACCGTAACAGCTTCCTTGAAAAGTCAAGTAAAGTCTGCTTATTAGTCATTACATCACTTCACTGTGACTGCAGTTATTTCATATATAATTATTATATCCATTTCACACTGTCATTTATCATCCATATACAGTCAGAGTAATTATATTTTCATTTAAATGTATAATTTATTAAGGTGGAATTAGTGCAAAATCTAATCAAAACAAAGTCTTAACAGCTTGTATGAAAGTATGTGGAACAAAAGGACTGAGTATATATTTTAGTAATAGCACCTACAGCAGATATAATTAACTTCAAATATTTCTAACACGCTACTGTTGATGGAGCTGTTGATAGTACAAAGGCCATGTTAATTGTGCTCCAGGTCATTTAATGCCTCCAAATCCATTGTTGCTAATGTGTGTCGGTAACTACTTGGATGGAAAATCCACTTACTTGTATTCAGGAGGTACAGACCAGAACAAAATGACTTCAGACACTAAGTTAAACTCTTAACAAGATCAAATTTGAAAGAAGAGTGGAACAGAATGGCTCCTGGCCAATGTAACATGGTGATGACGGTTAACATTCTGTTACAACTTCTCATTTGAGGTTATGAATGATGATTATTAATATGCTTAATTGTTCATGTTTCTTTTAAATGTTAATGCATCTTTTTTGCTTAACATTTAATGTCATCCTTACATTACATGGCGTGCAATTAAATATTTCTCTGACTTGATTAATGAAAGAGAATACACGAGCATGTCCATATGTATTTTTAATGAACATGGAAATGATGCACAAGTGTCAGTCTCTGACATGATTGTTGCAGAGAGTTATTTTAAGCATGTAGAAGACCTTTCCTGACAATACATTTGAAGCCGCTTTTACAATAGTTTAGATTAACAATGGATTAAATTACTACATATAATGTGGAGAATTGAACTTTTAGTGACAAATTCACATGTAATTATCTCCTGACTCTGCTGATCCCCCTCTATTCTACAGGGTGTTGTAACAAATTTCAGCTAATTCTTTTGGTCTTACAGCCAGCAACTTGGTTCAGTTCACTTAGCACTAAAAGATTTGCTGACTCCCTCAGGAGTCAGTAGAGACCAAATCAGTGCTAAAAGGACAGTAAATATTAGATTTAACTCACCAGGTGTTCAGACACACAACTAATCCATGTGAATACTAATGTTGCTCCACATCTCCACATCATACAACTTGTTGCACTGCCTCAAAATGGCCAAAAAATCAGTTTAATGCAGGTTTAAACAAATAAACTTGATCAAATGAAATCTTATTGCCGCTGGACTGATCACATCATGATATGTTCTACACCAGGACTATCGCTTGTTATCATAAAGTCATGGTCTTGTATTGTTGAATTGTGAAATCACAACATGCTCATTGAATTCAGTGTCTCATCAGCTAGTTTACTGTTGCAATGAACCAAATTTCAAGCAAGAAGGATGACTCAGTGAAAGAGGTGTTCATGTTGCCTACATGTCAACTACTCGTAGAACTGATTCACCAACCTCAAGTATTGTACATAAAAATCAGTCAGTTCTCACTCCTCAACTTAGACTTTGACTTCACTTAGACTCCTACTAGACAAGTCATCTTTCCTCTTCTCCTTTATTTGTGTCTTTTATATCTGCCCTTTCCCTTTCTCCCCCCCATCCTCCTCCAGCCCCTTGTGGAGGCCACTATTCTGCCCCAAGTGGAGTGATTTTGTCTCCTGGGTGGCCTGGTTACTATAAAGACTCCCTCAGCTGTGAGTGGGTGATTGAATCAGAACCTGGACGCTCCATCAAAATCACATTTGACAGGTGGGTGGCATAATTCTTTGGTTCTGCATATTACAAAGGCTCTCTGAGCTTTGAACAGGCAGAACTGTGCAGATTCATCAGAATCGTCAGTTATTTCTGACAAGCAAAGATTTACAATACTTAAAGTTTATGGAGATTCACCATGAGTATAATAATGATCTCTTAAATTCCATAGGCTGTATAATTAATATTGGGAGTTGTATGTTGATCAGGAAGGCTGGGTAATATTTTTTGGTTTATATGATGTGTTCTCTGAGCTGTGAACTGGTGATATAAGCAAGATTTTAGAGGAACCTTTAAATTCATTTTTCATTGGTTTGAACTTCTGTTTCAACTTTATTTCATTGTAAAGTACATTTAACAATATTGGCTCAACAACCTGTAGAGGGCTTGAAAGACTGGACCTCTTTAACTTTCTTCATCTCTCCCTACAGCATGTTAACTCATTAAAAAAACACAGTTGTACAGAAAGTATGATTCTCATGGCTGTGATTGTCTCTTGATCTATAGTCATTAGAAGCTGTGCAATGTAAATTTAGCAGGTTTTAAGTGACCTTGTGAACCATTCAAATACCACAAAGAAATACACTGAAACAACAGCGTTAACATTGCTTTGAGAATTGCTTTTAAATCTGTGTTTTGTCATGAATGCCACAATCACAGCTAGCATAATGTGAAGATCATAAGCTCGAACGTTTACCAGTTTTCGTGCTTCCTTTATTGATTTAAATTTAATGTAAATGCTTTCATTCCAAAAGAAGACTTTTCAGAGTTTGATCAACTTGACAAATTTATTATCAACGTAAAATGATCAAGGAAATGTAATGTTTTATTATTTTTGTCTTACAGGTTCCAGACAGAGCTGGGTTATGACTTCCTGGAGATCCATGATGGGCCAAACCTCCTGTCTCCTCTGGTTGGCTCCTTTAATGGCACCCAGGTGCCCCAGTTTCTGTTCAGCAGCAGCAACTTTCTTTATCTACTGTTTACCACCGATAACAGCCGATCAAACGCGGGCTTCAAAATATTATATGAAAGTAAGTTAGAAACAATTGTAGTATATGCACCGCATATACACACATGAGCGTGCATTCATAGATACTCATTCACAGAAAATTGATCCATATGCTGACTTTATAAGAAAACAATGAATACATATTTTTGCTGAAATACATTTTCACAGTGTGTCTCTAAACACACGCACACACAGTGGGACACAACATCACAATAGTAACCCTCCACACACAGTTTCACAAGCTGGCTTCACATGAAGTCATTTCCCTGCAAAAAACCAAACAACCGTGATTGCACAGTATGACTCAAACCATCTGTGAGTTTTAGAATCTGCAGATCAGCAAAACTAAAGTTGAAAGTCTTGTCTTGCATACCATTAAGACATCTAAATCCTTTTTTTATTAAGGTGTTACGGTGGATAGCTACTCATGTCTGGACCCTGGTATTCCTGTCAATGGTATTCGATATGGACAGGATTTCTCCATTGGGTCCACAGTGTCATTCGGTTGTGATTCTGGCTACAGACTCAGCCATGAAGAGCCGCTAGTATGCGAGAAGAACCACTGGTGGAGTCACCCTTTGCCTACATGTGACGGTAAGTATCTCAAAAGAGTTTCTGCCTTGAAAGACATATTACAAATTGAGGTTTACCACCAAGAATAGATAAGACGTTTCTTTGAATTTGACACATGCTCTGTCATCATCAGGTCACAATAGAAGCAATTTATGGTACTTTATAGTTATTCCCTACTTTATATTATACCTGATTTTGTGGTAGCACTGATCCAGTACTCTGTTTAATCAAAAACCATACATCACTTTCAAGACCAAAGAGGTACATTAAATCAAACAGAACATTTTGTCTTGATGTTGCTGCAGAGACAGTATGCATAGTGTGGAAGCAGGTAGTGGCATGACATGGCCCAAGGTCAGTTTGACTGCAGTCCTGTTAATAGTAGTATACTGATATTTTACAGTACAAATAAGTAGTTTAAAATGAAAATGAAATATCTAGTTTTGAAAAATGACAGTCACACTTAACAGACAATTAGTGGAACATATTTTTTAAGATGAAAGGTAGGATAAGTTCATAGGAATGGTTATAATTTCTACAGACATCACCCAAAACGTTTTTGAGGCGAAAGCGGATTATCTTGCTTATCCATTACAATAGCCCCAAAGAAGCTGGGGTGTGTGAGAAAGATCAGCAGTGGAGCTGCCATCCCCTGTATGGGGAGCTGAGTCACACAGAGCATGTTGTTCTGCGACAAAACCACTGGTTGAATTGCACACACACACACACACACACACACACACACACATGCTCACACACACATATACGCACATACTCTGGTCTTCCAGCATAACAGCCTCGCACAGTTGAACCATGTGCCAAGACTTACAGGGGTCATTCCGGAAACTGTACTGAGGTCACAATGTTATAAGTAGTCCCTAAAACATCTGCTGTTGCTTCACTGCTGAATATTACTGCTTGAATCACTTGAAATCAACTGTATTAACAGAAAAAAGATCTCGAAGCGAAAGACATTTTAAGTCTTGCACACTATCCTGCTTAAATTTACACCATTAATGTTGTGGAAAACTTTAAATAATATTCAAGCATTATTTTCAATTTTATTATTTATTTAATGTATCAGTTTTGTCTCAGACCAATTTGGAATGAGGACTTAACATTCCAAAGCTAACAAAATGAAAAAATAGGTTCAGATCTCTCACTTCTCAGCAAAGAAAGAACACTTCTACTTGTCAGATGGTCTTGATACATAGAAGCAATTTTTAGCCAGTAACTCAATTACCATAAAACTTTTCCTCTACTTTTTGGTACATTGTTTGGCTGACTGCATATATTGATTTAATTCATTTTGAGTCTTTAAGATGTGGAAGGTGTTAAATTAGCAGCACAGATCTTGAAGCTTGAGCTCATTACATCTAAACAGAAACCATATTTGCCCTTTGTTCTACTTGGAGACAAGTTCTATCATTTATTGCTATCATTGTATATCATTGTCATTATATGTGTTATGCAAGAGCTTTTTCTGTCAGTGAGAATGAGCTGTCTTCTACATGCAACTGGTACAACAAACAAATAGTACAGAGTAGTTAACTGCTTACTGTTTTCTTTCTTCTTTATGAAAAAAATAATTATAGGCAATATCTCTGCATTGTTGCTCGCTTTCCAACATATATAACAATTAACTAGAATCACCTATCCAGAGCTGTAATCATAGTCAGGCGCTGGATTGGTTCCAGGGACATTAAAGTATAGCGCAGGTTAAACACAAAGCAATCCATTATTTATATTTAAATCCGGTGTGGTAATTTTAACATTTATGTAATGATTTATGTCTGTACAACAGTCAGGGAATAAATCAAGCTAACCAAACATATAAAGTGAAGTTGAGTAATGTGAATAGACATTGATAAAACTGTGTTCCCATTTCCTAATGTGTGACATGACACAGATTTTCTAGCTGTCAATGTATGCAGATCTTTCTATTCATAACTCATCTGTTTCTCTCTCTTTATCTCTGTCTCCATCCTCTTGTAGCATGTGAGTGTGTGGCGTGCATGTGTGACTACGTTCTATTGAAGCAGTATTAAAGGTCCACAGAAACATTATCTGTTTTAGCTATCAACAATCTGATGCTAACCTTCTCTCTGCCTGCCTCTCTCCCCTGTCTCTGCATCTCTCTTTCTCTCTCTCCCTGCCTCTCTCCCCCACTCTGTCTCTCTCAATCTATCCAGCTCTATGTGGCGGAGATGTTAGAGGTCCCTGGGGAACCATCCTTAGTCCTGGCTATCCAGACAGCTACCCTTCATCTCTCAACTGTACCTGGACTGTTGAAGTCAGCCACGGGAAAGGCAAGAGACACAGATTCACACTACTTAATAGAGAGAGACAGAGTGTGAGACAGTAGCTAGTGATACACAGAGTAGTGCAGCCACTGCTATACTACAACCACAAACTTGCATTACATCGAGTTTAAGGTTTAGGATTTTCTGTTTTATAGCATATTCAGAAGAGAATTTTAAGTTGTCCAGCCATAACCAATGCATGGTATGAGCCCACTGAGAATGAAACAAACTTTTAAAAGATTCTCTTCCTCTCCTGTCTATCTAACAACTTCTCTCTCTCTCTCTCTCTTTCCTTTCTCTCTCTCTCTCTCTCTCTCTCTCTCTCTCTCTGTGTATGTGTGTGGGTCTCAAACAGGAGTCAGTTTCAGTCAATTCTTTTCATCTGAGATAACGATTACCTCTTGGTTACTGAACAGGAGTTCCTGCAACCACTGGCTCGCCTGACTGGCAACAGGTTGCCCTAGCAACATTAATGCTGGTCTCTATGGCAACTTCAAAGCCTTCGATTCATCTCTGACTTTCCATTTCATATGAGGCTTCAACATAACTTTCTCTGGTAATTTACTCTCTATGGTAATTTCGCACTTTTATACTCCAACAGGCTCCAGTTTAATTTACACACTCCTTTAGTCCAATTCAAGTTGGCTTTCCTTTAATTCTCATACTGGAAAAAAGTCTGTTTGCTACTGTAATTACAGTGGAAACTTTTTTTTTTTTTTTAAATCCAAACCAGGCTTTGTGAAAAACAGTCAAGTAATAACATCCGTATAAATTTTGCACAGGATCAGCCTGAAACCCATGCAAGGGGATCCAAAGACTACAGAGAAATAATAGCCTCTTTAAAGGGAGAAAGGCGGGCAACATTTCTACAGACAGGGACTATTACAGTCTCTTAAGAATATTGTGGTAAATGATCAGTCATAGTTTTTACTTCAAGTTGTAAAAAGTTACTAAGAAATGTTATTAAGTTCGTTTATATAGCACCTATCACAGAGTGCTTCACAATAATAAAAGCAGATAAAAAAAGCAACAGCCAAAAATACAGAGATAATATAAGTGTGAAAAGCTAAACAAAAGCAGGTTTGAAGAGTGGTCTCTGCTTTTAAAGATCCACAGGTCTTAAGGTCTGACAGGCCACAATCACAAAAACACAGTCTTCTTTGGTTAAAAGGATGAAGTGAGGTACAACTGAGAGGATCTCAGTGCAATACATCTTACCGTCATGGAGGTTATAATGTTCAGTTTTATTGACACTCTTTTAAAGAGGTGTTGATTCAACTTTATGATGATTTTGAAGATTGTAGTTTGTTTTGCTGTTGAACTGTATTCCATTACACAGAGGGATGTTTCTGTTGTTAGCTTACCCTCACTGATATAAATGGGGTGGGCAAAATAATAGAAACACTTCTCCATAACGCAATGCAGCTAAACAGCACCACAAACACTAGTCTCCTAAATACCCATAAAGTTGAATCAACACCTCTCTACAACCGTTCAATACAAACTGAACATTATAACCTTCACGAAGGCAGGGTTTATAGCAGGACTGCTGTCTTACACTCTAACAGTTTTTGTAGCTAGGTGTACCTAATAAACTGCCAGCCGAGTGTATATATTGTGTGTCTGCATATACGCATACCTTTAAAGAGTATTTAGACTCAGTCTTAGAATCCTTCTTATACTGACGGTGTTTTTTCACAACCTGTGCAACACTGATGCACCACAAGTCAGAGTCAGAGGGTTCCACAGGGCAGACCCAGAGATACTTACCCACTGCCTATGTGATTCTGTCAGGCAGCAACAGTGTCAATACTTTGACAAGAGCTGTCTCAGTGGCGTAGAACCAACAGCAGCCATGACTAAAAACTGTCAGACACCTGCCTTGCACCCTCAAAGCTTAGTACCAGAACCAACCTGTTACCCACCATTATCTCTAAATCATATCCACACCCGACTTAACTCATTAATATAGTCGCACAGCCCAACCTGTACCCAAAACATTAATTAAACTCATACGCTACACAGTCACTCACTTTAAAACTCACCCAGATCGTATTTAAGCAGGGCTTGCGTGATGGCAGGTCTGAGGTTCAGTTCAGATGTGCAAAGCACTCTGTCAGCCCCCTCTTGTTATTGATGTGATGCAAAGTGGCACGGTGACAACTGATGTCGAGGTAGCCATCTGTCCTCATGTCCAAAGTGACTGCCCTGTTGTTATCAGTCAGCTGCATTCTCCGTTCTGGAATGATGATGAATTGAGGGGTGAAAGGTTGCGTTGTAGGCATTGATAATAAAAAGAAATAATGCCGGCTAATTAGGCTTGATAAAATTATACAGAGGAGAGAGTTTACAAAACATTAAAATCCACCATTAAACAACACAAAATAAGGAAAAAAAGAGATGGAGATGGATTCCTCTAATCTCATCAGTGTTGCTCTGAGAATGTGTGCAAGTCGCAAGTGCTGTCCCAATCCATAGTTGTGCTACTTCACCACCACCTTCATCCAAACTGACAGTTAAGAGGCACAATTAAGATAAAATCCAAGACTATATCTGCCCCTCATAAATCACAGTCCTTTGCATAACTGCCCTTTCAACACTCTCTCATTAATACTGGAATAAAGGAGCACTTGAAGCTGAGAATACACTGAAAGGACATTGTACCAGCTCCCAGATGGCATAAGCTGATACTCAGAATGTAACACATGGAAGGTGTCACCAGAGATGTGACTTACCGATCTTAACATGCTCAACATGCTGTGTCATACTGCAGCACACTCTGAAATACAATATCACTCGTCTTAGCCCACTGAAAATAAATCTTCTGCTGTTCCTCGCTAACACGAAATCAACAAGTTCAGTTCAGGACATGGTCAAGTCAACTCAGACTCCCAACTTGTGTACAAATTGTTCACAGATGCACATAAGTTCTTATACACAGATTATATTTTAGTTGACTGCATTTTCAAGAGATTTTATCACAAGAGTTGCTGAATTATTGAAAAGGATTTCTTCACACAGAGAGAAAGAACATGGCCATGAGGTGTTTACATCTTTCAGTTAATATTTAATGATTATGTCGTCAGTCTTATTAGAGTTATTAGGGTGGATTTTGTTGTTATTTATTATTCTTCACTGACATAGTTTTGCACATTGATTCTATTGTATGTATGGCACATCAGCCTAGATCATCCTAATACTTTATCTGGTCCTAGCTTTCCGTCAGAGCCATAGACAGGGCCGGTTTCATAGTTTTGATCCATTTATATAATTTAAATGTTTATGCGTGTATTTGTTATATACAGTTTCTATTTATTTTCTGCAGAATATACTTTGGAGCCATGTGAGGATCCTGGAAAGCCTCATTTCGGCAGGAGAAACGGCTACAGTTTCGGTGTTGGTGACACCTTGTCTTTTTCCTGCAACATGGGTTACCGCCTGGAGGGGGCACCAGAGTTAATCTGTCTGGGAGGTGGGCGGAGAATGTGGAGCGCCCCTCTGCCAAGATGTGTCGGTATGTGGTAATATCACTGTTGTTGTTATTTCTTTGACATCAGTGTCACACTGAAGTGGTATTAGAATATAGTTTGCTTGTCAAGGTTTGTGGATAGTCAGGTGTCAAGAAAAGTTTCTAGAGGTATGAAGACATTCAGTTCAAATTCATTTTTTTTTGCCATCAAACTTGTTAGTTGTTTACATGCAGCATTTACTGTATGTAAGCTGCACCTGTAGAAAGCAAACACTATGTGTAATATTACAAAATGCCTTGCTTACAGTGCTAATACAATAATGAATAGTTCTTTCCTATTGTTATCATTACATGTACTATGTATTACCTCCTGTTTCACAAAAGTTAATAAGATTCGAAGTATGTAACTGATGATGGAACTGAACACTGGCCTGTAGTGACCATAAAACATATTGAGCTGTTTTGCTGCTGATATGACAAAGTTCTTGGTAAACACAGAAACATTTGCCCAGATTTTGACAAGCAAAAATTATGAACCTGGTTGGCCTCAGTTCAAAAACCAGCAGACACATAAGGCCAACTTTTTTTGCTTTTACAAGATAGTGAAGGAAATGGCACAACACAAAGGTAAAGGAAGTGTCTGAAAAACATTTTTAGAATAATTTAGAACAGAAAAGGAACATGTCAGGTCTTTATACTTCCACTTTAGAAGTAGATCTTCAGGTTTGTTTTGCCCCTGTCCTTGAATATTCAAAGTTTCTTTTTTAATCTTCTCCAAAATGCTATTAAATATGGTGAGCTAAAATGACTCTAAAGTGAATAGGACTGACAGTAGTCTGTGTAAAAGCCACATTTATACAAGCAGCATTTCAGTTACTGTAAATGTCAGTAATATTAATTTGAGGTGATTCACCAGTGGGCAGAGAGTTTTGGCCTGTTCACAATCCTGTATCACCCGTAAAATTATGAGTTTTACTGTCAAGGACATTCTCAGAAATATGACTCTGAATTTTTTATTCGACACAGGATCATTTTAGGATCTCCCATGTTCTCGGATGCTGTTTATCAAAACTTGTTGAATAAACTGAAGTGATAAAGACAGTTTCTGACTGAATACAATATTAAAATGAATAACACTTCACATAAATATGTCATGAAGACCAGTAGGACAAGAAAATGCCAAAGTAGGATTTATTTATTTTGAGCACTTTGGTGAGAAATTTTAATTTTCTCTGACAAAAAGACCAGTCAGTACACAGTGGAGCTTTTGAATGTAACAAATATCTGTTTGGGTGTAGGTACATGCCACTTGTTAAACTCAAAATAATGTAACTGTAGCAGTCTGCTACCTACAATGGTGTGGTACAAGAAACATACAAAATGTATCAGTAATCAATTAATGTACAAAGGCAGAAACAAATGCCAGATGCGCTTAAAAGGGAAAATAAGTGAAATAATGGCTTTTTCAGTAGGTTCTAAAAACATCTAAAGACAATCATTTAAAAAATGGCTGCCATGCAAACACACATACACACCACATGTCTGTAACTTGTAGTCAACAAATGGATGCTGCAAAAAATACACTAGAAGTCATGTTTGTGCTAATAAAACAAGATGAAAGTAACTATAATGAAAAAGAAGTGTTGACAGCAAATGTTGGAGGACCATGATATTTGCCCACTCTCCTTGTGTTTGTTTTGAGCTCCTCTGGGTGAATTAGCACTACTCCAGTTATTGACCAAAGCAATTGCTCTGTGGGTACCATAGAAGGGCTTACCTATAGTCTCTCAGTGGTCAGAGTAAGTCTAAAACAGAACATGAGTTTACCCATGAAGATCAATACTGGGTACTCATAACTTCATAGTCTTTGTAAGCAAGAAATGTGTAAAATGAGATTTGATTTGGGTTCAAATGTGGAATCAATAAAGGACAATAATAAAAGCACATAGCAAAAAAGACTGCGCCAAATGTTTCTGCAGT
This sequence comes from Lates japonicus, assembly GCA_033238685.1. Lineage (NCBI taxonomy): Eukaryota > Metazoa > Chordata > Actinopteri > Centropomidae > Lates > Lates japonicus. The sequence goes on along the minus strand of BRZM01000037.1, from coordinate 752,346 downwards.
CCTCCACAGGATTGTTGTCTGCAACACTGTGAGAAGGATGAGACTATACAGGTGCAAAGAGATAGACATTACCACCCGTTTGTAGTAAAAGAGCAGATTCAGTGTAGAGAATACTGCACAGAACCACACGTTTTTTTTTCTAGCTTCGCGTGATGTTTGCAGTGCCAGTGTTTACATTTTTGGCTTTTTGTCATCAATGTGCAAAGACTGATAATGCAATGAGGTGGGAGTGGAGTTGCGTGTTCTATGGTATAGAGCGGTTTGCTATATTTAGTTCCTGTGTGTTGTGTTGCATTGCCGCATGATGTGGTGCACATCACAGGAAAGGAGCAAAGAGGAGAGGAAAGGGAAAATTAGAACACCCAGCATGTGCTGTTTTCTGATATCTTAGCTATGCAAACTTTAGCTTGTTTGGTTGCTTGTGTTGCTGCCTCTATTGTGTGAAGTACACAAATCATGTAAAGACACATGAAACCAGAAGGTGTTTTTTTATTTATTTATTTATTTATTTTTGCAATTTTAATTAACTAAAAGCTAACTTCACAGCTTTAAAGTGTTGCTTTATAGTGGCCTGTGTCTGTGGTTTTACACGAGGCTGTACCTAACCTAGCAGGTCAAACATATTGTTTTCATGAAGTAATGTCCAGAAGCAAGTTGGAGTGGTACCAAATAGGTATCTTTTTGGCTTGTTTTTTCTGCATGTCTATTTTACTTATAGGTATTATTTTCTATGTAGCGCTTTCGTTAAGGGGAAGGAGGCTAAAATGAGTGGGAAAAGATGAAAGTAAAAAAGAAAGGGGTGTGTGGGGGCAGAGGAAAAGAGAAAACTCATGAGAAGCAGAAGAGGAAGGTTGATTGAAGCAGAGGAGGGTAAAGGGGGCACGATTCATAGAGAGGGAGTGGGAGAGAAGGAGCAAGAGCGAGGGAGTTAAAGAGGAAACAGGGAGAGGGTGGAGAGGTAATTTTCTAAATGGAAACTGTAGCAGTGTGATTTATTGACGATATGACAGCTGTAATATGACTATTACAGCAGTAGAGACATAGAGAGGGGGAAAGCGGGAGGGTGAGTGAGAGAAAAAGAGTGGAGAGGGACACAGATACTGTAAGTAGAGGGCACATGTGAGAAGTGCAGAGAGAGGGTCTCTTTAGGTAAATTAGTTTCTGAATTTTACTACCTGGCCATTCTCCGTGACAGAAGTAGGTGTCTGACAATACAGATGTTTGAAAGGGTTGTTAAATTACTCTCATGCACACTGACACACAGGCACACAAGCACACATTAAAGGTATTCATCCACTTAAAAAAAGATAGAAGATGAAAAACATATTTTCACTCTAAGGACAACCTGCTGTTATAATAAATAAAACTGAAACTTTTATACAGGAAGACCAAATGACCTACAAAACTCCCAGAAGTATCTTAAGTAAGCTGTAAAAAGCTCTAATAAAAGTTTTAAATTTGGTCATTATGTCTCATATGGTATGTGTTTATACTGTACATATTTTAATTTTCTGGTTCTGTGTTTATAATCAGCGGAGTGTGGTTCTTCAGTTATAAACAATGAAGGGATCCTTCTCTCTCCAAACTACCCAATGAACTACGACAACAACCACGAGTGCATCTATAGCATCCAGGTAATAAATCTGAACATATTTTACTACACATCAGATGTGTTCTTGCTGAATAAAGGCAATGAGGCTTGTTCGTTTGCAGTCATTTAAGAAAAGGTCATAGGTACTCTAAATATTCCTTGCTGGGACAATGGAACAATCATTATGAAAGTTTGTGGAACTGATAAGCAATCTTCAAAACTACAACTTTGTTGGTCGATAAATCTAACTTGGATTTCATGTGAACCTCAGGTGCAGGCTGGGAAAGGCATCAACATCTCTGCAAGAACCTTTCATCTCGCCCAAGGGGACATACTCAAGGTAAACACACATGCACACACACACGCATTTGGTGATTCAACTGTCACTCTCCTTTCTGTGTCAGTGATGATAAAAAAAAAAAAAGCTAGCAAATAGTTAGTCCTCATGTATTTGAATGCATTGTGCTTTTGTTTTTTTACAGATTTATGATGGCAAAGACAACACAGCCCAAGTTCTTGGAGCATTCACAGGATCATCTATGTTGGGACTGACACTGATTTCCACTTCAAACCATCTCTGGCTAGAATTTTACAGTGATGCAGAGAGTACAGGAGAAGGATTCAAACTGGTATATTCAAGTAAGTTTACGACATTCACACACCTCTCTTGTTTATATATATATATATATATATATATATATATACATTTGCATTACTAAATTTGCATTACTCACTCACAAATAGCTTCCACGAAGAGTAAATTGGATTAATGTGCAGTGTATTTAAGATTATATAGACAAGGAAGGATGTATATTCAGGAGTACAGAGCACAGGTAGCTTGCAGTCATGTACAATGACAGTAATGGAAAATGAAATATTAACACATGTTGTGATTTGGTATTTGGACCAATCAGGCACTAGCTTGTAGATTGCATCCTGTGCCATACAAACAGTGTCATGGGTGGTAGAGGCACTGGCAAGCTGTTTGTGATTTATATGGGAGATTACAGCCTAGCTCTTTTTTTTCACATGCACTAAATTATTGTGTAGATTAAATTATAATGTTGAGCTGGCACATCATCATCATCAGGACTTACTGAGGGTGTACTATACAGGAATTTTAGCTTTATGCTAGACAGCACATGTAACTAAAGCTAGTCAGTATCAGGATCACATTAATTCAACAATTAAATGCCACGTGACAGTTGTACTAATTCCTGACAAATGTAAGTTACTTGCTGAATCAATTTGACTCTAAATGGTACTCATTTGTGAAACCGTCAAAGAACTGATTGCTAATTGCACCACTGAAATGATCACAAGAAACTTGTCATGTTTGATTAACAAAGCTCTGATTTCAGTGTAGGATGGCGTGTTAAAGGTGTGTTCTGATGTTCACACATTCGGCAGTGCCCTCTTAGATGCATACCTGGAATAGAAAAAATCTAATTGTTTAAATGGAGATCATTTGCATAGTGCTTTGAAGTTGTATTTTCTCTCTGCTGCATGAGCAGACTGGAGCATCACTTACTTATTCCTCTGCACCTCAACCCTCTCATACTGATGCGCATAGAAGTTAGTTTGCCGTACAAACAAAAGACACCAACTCAAAGAACGTTGCAACAGTATTTGCATGATATTTGATTTTAATACACATGTCTAACACAGAGGAAACCATTAAGGATGGGCAACCATGTGAGGAGAGCCCCCTTCAGATGAAGTTTTCTCCCTTCTGCCATAGCATTCCTAAACAAATTGCCTCAATGACCTTGTATGGAACCAGAGCTGTTTATGAGTGTGATGTATGTATATGTGCTACGTATATATGTGCTACGTGTATATGTGCTGGAAGACCGACAGGTAATGAATGTAATTTGTGCGCTGTGGTCTGTATGTTTCTGTTGCAGTTGTACAGGCTATGAATTTCTTGCAGGCCAATAAAGACTAAATCATTCACACTAGTTGTCAGGGTGATAGCAGGTGTGTTCAGATTGCAGAATGGTAAAAGTACAGCTTTGCAAATGGCCATTTTTAAGGATTTAGACATGCACCTACTGCAGTCTTCCAGGAGATGACTCAAATCCTGGCGCACCTCATCTTCCAGGTAATACTGAAGATCAAATCCTGGTTAAAGTCTTATAAGGATAAGCTATTTATATACCTCTTCATATCCCCCTTTACAAAACTGTGCACATGAATAAACAGAATATTCTGAATATTACCATGGAAACTGAACATAGACAGACTGTGGAAAACAACATTAAATTGGATAAGGTGTATACATGCAACATTATCTCTCCTAATATTGGTATGTCACATATATCTTTTTCTGTTTTTTTTTTATTAAATCAGGATGTGAGCTTAACAGTATCTGTGATATCAGCAAGCTCATAAACAGAATACTTGAGTGTGCCAGATATTTAGGGAATATTGTTGTGCATCTGAAGAACAGTAATTCAGTTTTCTCTAGTGGGTCTTAGGTGTCCCTTAGCAAGTCTTTTATAAAGTACACACTTGAAAGATCTTTCTCTATCTTTTTTCTCTCTCTAGGTTTTGAGTTGTCTCATTGTGAGGACCCAGGCGTGCCTCAGTTTGGCTTCAAGGTCAATGACCAAGGTCATTTCTCTGGGAGCAGCATCACATACAGATGTGAGCCCGGATACACTCTGCATGGGGCTTCCACACTGAAGTGCATGACAGGAGAAAGGAGAGCCTGGGATAACCCTCTGCCTTCTTGTATTGGTATGTCTCTTGCTGTAGAAAGGCATTTACACCTTGATAAGACGTTTGTTGAAGAGACACACGCTGATGTTTTCAGACACACAAAAGCATATTTACACACAATTACTGGTTGAACCTTGAATAAAGCTTGGTAATATGTTTTATTGTTGCCCTTGCTTTTTCCAGTATTGCTGCATTTTGTGCTGTGTTATATTTTGTCCATACCACTTTTATCTTACAGACATTCAATATAATACAATTAATGTATTAGTATAATTTTAAAACAGCTTTCTTCACATGGAAAAAATCAAGAGGAGATATATCCAGTGAATAAGTATCAACATAACCAGACTCTACAGTACAGTACAGAGTCACTTAGAGCTCCTTCTCTGCTTATAGGACATTCATTCAGTAATCTGGAAAGAAAACAGATGGGGGCCAATTTCCTGTGGAATCACCTTCGTGATTTCCTTGTGATATTGCACACTGTGTTAGTTTTAAAGTCTCAATGAAAAGCCTATTTATTCAGGAGGGTTTACCACCTGGACTCCCTCTACCCAATTGATCAATTTCCTTTCCTGTAGTGGAGGATTTGCTCTCTGTTCCTGGAGACTGCCCTCATGCTCACTCAGTGCTCTGCTATGTACTCAAACATACCCACACACAGAGATCCAACCTTGTTTTGTTATATCTGTATCTCTCCTTGTTTCTAACCTCTGTTCATATCATTCATACCCTATACAGGGCTAAATGACAAATCTGTTTGTTACAGTTGCTTCATGAGGACATTTTATTCAATTTGGTTTTGCTACAGACCACTGTATCAAAGCGATTTGCCATTTTAGGGAAACAATAAAACCCACTGGGTAACTCCCCTTTGAGTATTGACATATTTCTGAATGTTTCGTTATAACATCATCTGCTGTTTAATTCATTTTCTAGGACTTCAAACTTATGGGAAATTATAACCACACCACAGTCCAAAATATTAATGTCAACAAGTCAATCATGGTCTTATACTGGCTATGCAATTTCAGCTCTCCTGAACTCACACAGGCTCATAAAGACACACTCACCAGCATATTAGTATGTAGTGCCTTAAATGCTTTGATTTGTATATTATGTTAAGTTTATTTGGAGAGATTCTCATTTCCTCCTAGTAGGTATTTGGTTGAATGATTACACTCTCTAATTAAACCCAAACAAATGCTAAGCCTATACAGAGTGACACACAAAATGGCTGCTGCAGCTGTGCCCCAGATGGGAGCTATAAGCATAACAGCAACCCCAATGTTTTAAACACCTTTCTTTCTTCATCGCTGCCTCTGAACTTTCTGATTTTGAATTCAGCTTAATAAGTCTCTTTCCTTCTCACTATCAATAATGAAAGACTCATAAAACCACTGGCTGATATTCTCTGACTTTATATTTTAGCAGTCACACACTGTGACCTCAGCTAACCTCCAGTCTTAATATTATATTGCTTCTTATTATTACTCGTAGTGTTTCCTCTTTACCCCCTTTGGTTCTCTGCTTTTTCTTTCTCTTTTGCCTCCTCTCTTTTCCCCCTCTATCCAACTCTTAATATTGCTCCTATTACTCGAGATAATATATTCCAGTGATGAAGGGAGGGGAGCCTGAGGGAGGAGGAACATGGGGAGGGAGGAGAAGCAGAGAGGGGGTTGAAGATTGTGAAAATATATAACTGAGAGAGACAAAGAGAGAGGGGGGAATTATTTTCTGTTATATAATATGTGGTGATTTCTTTAGGGAGGAATGCAGGATCAGCACTTTGTCTCGTCTTCTTCCTCTTCTCTTTCTCTGTGTGAGAAAGACAGGGACATGGAGGAAGAGTTCTCTTTTTTCTTAATCCATTTGTCACTATGGTGATCGTTTAATCACTGCTCAGTGACTACTGAGGTGCACCTAGTGGATCTGATCGCCTTGATAAACAATTGCCGTGGAGAGATAAATGGTTGACTTGTCATACGTTATGTTACTCATCAATTGCTCATTGGTTGGCTAGGATTGATGATATTTGTAACATTGTCAGAGCTTCAGAGCTGTGCTAATCAGACAGATAGCACATGGACATTTGTGTGGCTTTATATGTTGGTACATTCTGAAATGTCTCTTACTTGCGTTTGGGTGTGTGTGTGTGTGTGTGTGATACCTGTAGCGGAGTGTGGAGGTCGCTTTAAGGGTGAGTCTTCAGGGAGGATTCTTTCTCCTGGGTACCCATTTCCCTATGACAATAACCTACGATGCACCTGGACCATTGAGGTGGACTCAGGCAATATTGTGAGGTAAAGTGGACCTTTTTTGTAACAAAATAAATGAAAAAAAAGTGTTGACAGCTATTCTCAAAACCTGATTATGTGTGAAACTCACAATACAAGTGCTGAGTACACATTTTAAAGGTCTAATCTGAACTTGCTGCTTGGATGTGACTGTTTAAGTTCTACATATTTTTTGATATCATAAGCATATTATAAACAGGAAATGTTTTTTTGTTTTTTATACAAGCTGTAGTACATAATTTATATGATTATGATGATTATCTTACATTGGCTTATTCACTGCAGCCATTAAAAGTTCTCAACCTCCAAAAATTACTGTCAAAATAAAAGTAGTCACAGTGTCTCTTTGTGAGTCTTTAGTTATTTGCCTTCCACGACAAAGACTGACATTCTAAAATTTTAATTTGATGAAGAGGTCATTTTTTATTGTTAATGATCTTTTTTTCTTTCGCATTGCAGTCTTCAGTTCTTAGCCTTTGACACAGAAGCCAGCCACGACATGCTGAAGGTCTGGGACGGACCACCTGAAAATGAAATGTCTTTGGCAGAGCTGAGCGGGTCTCTGCTACCTGAGGGAATTCACTCAACATTGAACACAGTCACTGTTCAGTTTGAGACTGATTTTTACATCAGCAAGTCGGGGTTCGCCATTCAGTTCTCCAGTAAGTAATGTTCATAACTATTGTACTAAACATTATTAAAATTAGAAAAGATGTCATATGAGTTTTGCTCTGGAGTTTCCTGCAACATGCATTCAATTTGTGTAAGAATGTACTAGGATTTCAGATTGTCAAAGAGGAAACAATACTGTTTCTCCCTGAGACCTAATCTGCATAATTGTCCTACTTGAAAACCTCACTTGATCAGTCAGAAATTATCTTAAAAGATATTTCATAATACAGGATAGAAAACAGCTACTTCAGTTAGTACTGATTTCATGCACGGAGTGAATGCATTAGCTCGATAGCTAATATGACCAGTGTGACCGAGTTTTATAATTCCTCTCCACACTTTCTTCTTTCTTCCTGTCCCCTCTCTCCCTTCCCCCCCTCTCTCTCTGTCCAGGCTCGGTGGCTACAGCCTGCAGGGACCCAGGTGTACCAATGAATGGTAGCAGAAGTGGAGATGGCCGTGAGCCGGGGGATTCAGTGTCCTTTCAGTGTGACCCAGGATACGAGCTCCAGGGGGACGACAAAATCACCTGTATACAAGTGGATAACAGATACTACTGGCAGCCCAGCCCGCCTGTCTGCATAGGTGAAAAGTCCAGCTTCTATGTATTTATAGGGACATACAATATATGTACTGCATACACAGCTGGAGTTGTTTAGGGTTCATTACCTTGCTCAAGGACACATCTGTATTTGACATATGGGTGGCTGTATAAATATATAAAGATAATGTATAAAGATAATGTTTAGTGGTTTGAACATAGATACAGTATGATACTATTTCATTATCCTCCTCAGATCTCTGCACACTACTTGGCCTTTTGAATGGAAATCTTGTAACTTAGATTCCCCTGCGATTGTGCCAAGTGAATTAAAATTAGTTTTTCATCCTGCATGGTTGTGCTTGAGAGAATATTCACATTTTATGATATTTTAAGACTTATCTTTGCTCATCTTTTGCTTTGCTTCCCATCATAGCTCCTTGTGGAGGAAACCTAACAGGCTCCAGTGGATTTATTCTCTCTCCTAACTACCCACATCCCTACCCTCACTCCAAGGACTGTGATTGGCTAATTGCTGTCAACTCTGACTATGTCTTGTCACTGGCCTTCATCAGGTAACCTGCGAGTCAGCTTCCCTTTTTACAGTAAAGCCTGTATTAATCCTGAGTTGGTTTGCTGAGTTCAGTTTTCTTCTTAGTTTGTTGACTTTCTTAATCTTTCTTAATAGACCAATAGACCAAAGATAAATTTTCATTGAGCAGGTTAAATTTCGAAACAGACACAGTTACTTCTCTCTTTTCTGACGTTTTAGAGGTGTTCTGTCATGAATTGTAGTGTTGGACAAGTGGAGATTTTGACCTTCTAGCACTAGAGAAAATGGGTAAAATTCCATGGCAATCATTCTCACAGAACACAAGTCTTTGCCGTCCCTAAAAATTGAAAATGATTTGAGGAACATTGAGACTAAGAATCGTCTTTCTATTATCTTTTAGACACCTTTAGTCACAGAGGCTAGTGAAACAGAATTATCACATGATAAACAACTTGTAAATACCATACTTATTTTTGTTTGTTGTGCAGCATATTGTATGCTTGGATCAAAAACTGGCTTCTGTATTTACCGTATGAGAGGTTGAAAACCATTTGGGACCATAACAATGTTTTTCTAAAAGTGGGCGTTGTATCATTCAGTGTTCTGAAAAGGCTCTCAAGAACTTCATGCACATCCTTTCTAGTATAAATGACAAACAAAAACAAGTCTGCAACCCACCAGGTTCCTGGCGGTAATGGTAAATGTCAGTACTGGCTCTTTCTCTACACTCCTCTTCTCACCATCTCTTACCCCTCCCTTTGCCCCTATCTGTCATTTTCTTCATCTTTCCCCAGTTTCAACATTGAGCCAAACTATGACTTCCTGTATATCTATGATGGTCCAGATAGCAACAGTCCTCTGATTGGTAGCTTCCAGGACAGCAAACTCCCAGAGAGGATTGAAAGCAGTTCAAATACCATGCATTTAGCATTCCGCAGTGATGGGTCTGTTTCTTACACTGGCTTCCACCTGGAATACAAAGGTAAAGTATTGTGTCAATAGCACTGCCTTCCTCATATAAAGTGAATACTGATTGAATAGCTAAAGGTTTATATCATGACCTAGAACACTTGGAAATTGACTGAACACATGTATGTCTATTTTTGATGAAAACAAATACCAGCTGGCAGTGTTTTTATAGCCACTTTGTAACTGTCAATTGTTGAAAATAATTATTCAGATATACTCTGAAGTAATTGCATCGGGCTGTTTTCTGTCTTATCTGTTTTTCATAGCCAAGGTAACTTGGGAAATTACTTTACAGTTAATGTGCCACTATGATCAGATGTCTCCCATGATGACAGGATGTCCCCAGACTGTGTTTAGAAATGCTTAATTTTCACATTCACCAGGAAAACTACCGCATCACTCCGAAACACTCAATACACGTGTATATGCAGTTCACTCTCCCACACTAATAACAGTGTGTATCATGCTGATTTTAAGATGAAAAGGAATGATTGCTCTCACCACAAAGTCCCTGTTGAATCAGTGTCTGTTGAAATAGTCTGTCAGAGGGGTGAGTTTGATTCACTTGCACATAAGAATCAACCCCAGCTTCATGTGGACTCTGGAATTAAGTCTTAAGTTGATGCAGGGTGGCCGCTAATCTTTTGGGAGGGGGGCCAAGGCCATAATTTACAAGGTTCATGTACCATACAGAAGCTGGGGGATGAAGTTATCGTTCTTGCTCCATCTTTGGCAAAGGCGGCTAAGTCAAACAGACTGTTAAAAAGGCCAACTGAGTGCCTGCCTCATTTGATTATGACTAGGGACTTAGTTATTATTAATTTGACTTATTATTCATGTGTGCCTGTCGCTTTTTCTTTACCTCATCCTCTCTCTCGCTTACTCACTCGTTCTCTTTCTTTCTGTCCAGCCAAACTGAGGGAATCGTGTTTTGACCCAGGTGTGGTCCTGAATGGGACCAGGCTGGGATCTGATTATAAGCTGGGCTCTACTGTCACCTTCTACTGTGAAGCAGGATATGTTTTGCAGGTACAAACAGATGGATGAATGGGTGGATGAATGGTTGATTGGATAGGTGGTTAGTTAGTTGGTTGGATGGTTTGTTGGATGTTTGGTCAGATGGATACCCAGTTGGTTTATTGGTCGGACGGGTGGTTGGTAGAATGCATGAGTGGTTGGTTGGTTTAATGGGTAGCTGTTTGGTTCAGTGGTTGATTGTTTGATTGGGTAGCTGGTTGGTTCAATGGATGGCTGGTTGGTTGGTTGATAAGATAATTGATTGGTTTGGTCATTGGTTGGTTGGAGTGTGTGAGTGGTTGGTTGGTCAACTGGATGATTTGTTGGTTGGTTGGTCAGAAGGGTGGTTGATTACTTCATTGAGTGGATGGTTGGCTGGTTGAGGTGGATTGGTTTTCTTAAAATGTTTTCTTCTGTAGGGCTATTCGACCCTAACCTGCAGTATGGGAGATGATGGCAGACCTGGATGGAACAGGGCATTGCCTAGCTGTCAAGGTAACTCACACTAAAATGCAGAATGGAATAAAGAATCCCTGCACATATGCTGTATATACACAGATGAAACTTATTTACGTTCAGTGTGTTGTTTTCCTCTTATGTGAGTGTGATGGTGTGCCTCACTGCATTTCATTGTGTATGCTCTCTCTCTAGCGCCCTGTGGAAGTCGATCTACAGGATCAGAAGGGACTGTTTTATCACCAAATTTCCCCAGAAACTACACCTCTGGTCAGACGTGTGTCTACTCTATATCTGTACCTAGAGAGTTTGGTAAGTTCATTCACACACAATATCATACCGCGCACATTGTGATGCAATAAAACGTAGTAATTTCTCTGTAAAATAAATGTACTCTTTATTCTTTAAAAAAATCAAATGCAAGCATATAGCACTCTGAAGTGAAGGTGAAGAGACAACAGTCGAAAATGAAACCTGTGATCGCAATTTTCTTTGACATGAATTCTCTCATTGTTCTTTTACTCTGTGAAACAAAGTGACATTAACACTTGTATGATTTTTAATGGGGACACCCTGGAACCCCTGGGGGGGGACCCCTTTGGGGTATTAAACTGCAATGAAAAACTAGTACAGACATTACACATGATCAAAAGACACTCGCTGGCCATTTATTTTAATCCAGGTCAGGGTTTCATCATTGAAGTGACATTTAAAGATGAGGCTAGTTTTATCTTACCATGTTTGATCAGTGGTCTTTAAGCCAGACATAACTGCTATATTATGAAGATATGAATATTGTAAAGGATCGCTCATATTAACTGAGGCTGTGGTGAATCTGCTGACTGTCTTGGTCAGTTTCAATTATGTGTATAGTGAATGTCCTTCCCAATCTGTAGAAAGTTAAACATTAAAGTTCTGTAATGACCTTGGAAATACTAATTTGGTTAAACACTCCCAACGAAGATCCACTTCATAGCATTTTCTGGAGCTTTCAACTATATCATATCCTCATGAGCAATTGGGTTTGCTCAGTTGTTACAGAGATGGAATGGTGGACATGCAAGCTCAGACCACCAAATAAAAGATTAATTCTTGTAAAATCTCTTGTAAATAGTTTGATATTGTGTTCATCAGAAAATATGGATGAAAGCTCAAGTGAATACTTGTATGTAGACATGAAGTTGTGACCAAGTCATAGTATCAATATCATTTAATTTGCAAGATGTGCAAATTTACATTTGTGTCTCTAATATTCAATCACAGTATCACATATTGACATCTAAATTATTGTTTTGCTCATTGGGTCTGACTTGAGCTTTTACAAACAATCAGTAATTGGTGTATATAATGTCCAATTATGCCCTGTGGTGTTATTAATAAATAGTAGCTTTCCCTGAGGCTGTTGATGGTTGCTGTCTCATTATATTTGCATAGCAACGTTTTGAGTGTCAACTCCATGTAGATGTTTTGACTGAGATGAGCTAACATTTGGTTGGCCTACATATTGTATAAGACACACAGACAGCCTCCCTGAACCTCCCACATAGAGCAAGAGACAGATTGTTTTGTTAAGTTGCAGTGCCGGAGCCTTACAACATGCCCAGATTTTTTAAGCAGCTGTCATTCTCATGAAAAAATAATGTCTATAATTCGTGATCTTACAGCAGTTGAAGGTTACAGGCTCAGTGATGCAGTGATGTAGTGATGTAACTAAGCTATCAAAACTGCTCGATGATCAGAGAAGCTGCAATCAGTGGTTGATAATGTTTCGCCATTCACACAAATGGCTCCATCAGTTACAACACCAGGTGGGGAAAACCCTTGGCATTTATCCCTGTGGAGATACCACGCCTCCTGTTGAATGAGGACATGGCTGAGGACACCCACTCAGGCAGCTCATCAGGAGACATGGCAGCTCCACAGGGATCGATGCCCAGGTTTTCTCCATCTGATGTCAAAGAGCTGAAGAAGCCTTTGAAATGAACAGTGAAACATTTTCAATCATTTGGTAACAAGTCCAATGGACTGATTCAAACTTTGCTGGACATATTACAATCTGGATGACTGAACAGATCTACTGGGTGCATGTGACTGCAGTGCAGAGGGATTTCTCTACCAATGAGCCATGTGGTTACCACAGTGTAGGACTGCTGTGATCACTTATCTGGTATGTGTGTGTGGGGGGGGGGGTTTGTTTGAGTGAGCCTTGTGTGTTGGTACATATATATGATGTCTTTTGTTATCTCAACACAAGTGAAATCCACGGTGATACCTTAAGAGTGTGTAAGCTCTTCCTATGTGTGTTAATTTTTTATGAATCTGTGCGTGACTGTCGGTGCATGTGTGTCTTCCTGCCTGAAATCTGTGCTTTTCTCCTCCACCTGCTCTGCAGTATGTCGATAATACTGCAAGGAATGATGGAAACCTTAACCACTCTGATTTCCTTAAAATCTATACACAGTGGGAGCTTTTAACTGTTTCTGCTGACTGGCAGAATCTTGTCGTTCTTTATGTTCGCTCAACTCCCTGCCATTATACACATCCTCATGCATGACCATGACAGGGCTATAAGATAAAAGTAATAAGAGGTTAGATTCATCTACCCTATGGAGCTTAACCCCTTCTTGATTTGGTTTCTCAAACCTGGGACGGGGACGGGGACGATTCAGTGCCAATTGAAAATTTAAAGCTGTTCTGTTCCTGTTCCCTATTGCTTGTCATTATTATAACATAAAATGAGGTTTTACATGAATGCGGACAGGGTATCTTTTGTGAGTCAGAGCAGTGTTTTAGCAAAATGCAGATCATGCTTTAAAGGAAATCCTCAGAGAGAGACAGCCTTGTACAAAGTGACCAGTGACCTTCTTTTAGCATAATATCCTTGGCAGTGTTCAGATTTAATCCTTTACACCTCAGCCTTTGGGGCCTCAGAGAGAGAAGGGGGGGGTAGAGGTGATTGTGTGTGTGTGTGTGTGTGTGTGTGTGTGTGTGTATATCATCAGGGAGAGAGCTTCACTGAGACTGAAACAAATGTAATTTATTCTATAAACTTACAGATTTGCATCTTAAGGCAACTTATCATCGGTTTAAAGACAGAGTGATCAGCTGCAAGAGAGAGAATTGTACTAGTTTTAGTTTGAGCAAATACATGGCCTCAGGCCTCCAAAGGGGGCCTCTAATGCTACCTGCTACCACAGCTGCACTGTAAAATTCATGGTTTAGCAGAGGAATCTCCAGCTATTATGGGGGAGCCCTGGGTTTAATGTCTGGCCACTACAGCAGTCTCTTTTTTTCTTTTTTACTGTCTGTCACACTCCAAGGCAACGTAAAGCAACTTTCCTTAACTGTGGTATGTAATTAATGCCCCAATGTTCAGATTTTTTCCTGCTGATAGGCACAGGATTGATTTTAATCCATGTCCTTATGGCTGTACTTGGACTTGTGACATGGGTTTGACAGAACAGAATAGAGAAAAACATTTTGCCCCACCGGCATTAATTGACTGAAGTAAGTCAGTTCTTGTAAACACCAGCATTTCACACTAGCTGAGAACACTGATACACCATAGCCAACTGATGGGGGGGGCGGGGGGTTGGACCAGTGCATGATGAAAATAAGGTGATATTATGACTATTAAGTGTCCTGATGTGTAATTTTGTACCAATTGTTGGCCTCAAATAGAAGTTGACACTGCAGCTTAATAAAATTTAAATTAGGTATTACAGGTTAATTTTATCATTGGGAGGTCAGGCGCAGACAGTGGCGTGGAATAATAATTTGCCACCATTCAACTGTGGTTAACTCATCTCTTTATCTGTCTTTTTTTTCCATTTTTTATCTCCAGTCCTCTTTGGTCAGTTTGTGTTGTTCCAGACATCTTTAAATGATGTGGTTGAGATCTACGATGGACCCACACAGCAAAACACACTCTTGTCTTCTCTTTCTGGGTCCCACTCTGGTAAGGACGGAGAGGGAAGGATGGATGGATGGAATGATTTATGAACAGTGGATAGTGATTAATGGGCAGGCAGACAACTTAAGCCCTTACTGTATCTCCTTCCTCCTACTTTTCTGACTTTGTCTCTGTCTAGGTGAGTCTCTCCCTCTGAGTTCGGGAAACCAGATCACCATAAAGTTCACCACAGTCGGACCAGAAACCGCTAAAGGATTCCACTTCGTCTACCAAGGTCAGAAATCAGTAGCCAAAGTTATTATTTAATTATCAATATTATTAGTAGTAGAAGTGGTAGTGGTATTTTGTGTACATTTTTGCCAAATCAGTATAGCCAGCACAGTTAAAATCAGACATTTTCAAACATTTTTTATGTGTGGATGTAGTTAATCAGCCTTAAACTTTAGCTTTCTGGGGCCAAGGGGTATAATGGGCTGTCTCAGTTTAATTTTTAATTTTCCTGCATTTAATCAGAAAACCCACATTTAGAGAAAAAATATCTTGCATTTTGCATTCCTATTGATATTAACACTTTTTATTGTTTCATCTTTTCATCTTCCTTTTTTCTTCAGCTGTACCAAGGACCAGCTCCACCCAGTGCAGTTCAGTCCCCGAGCCACGTTTTGGGAAACGTCTCGGTAATGACTTTGCAGTTGGCTCCTTGGTGCAGTTTGAGTGCAACCCTGGTTACGTCCTGCACGGCTCTACTGCCATACGGTGTGAGAGTGTCCCAGACAACCTGGCACAATGGAATGACACCCTGCCAACATGTATAGGTAAACATAAACCCAGAAATTAGAGAGAAGACAGACTTTTTTCCTGTTCAGAATGCAGTAACATCATAAGCTGCATTATTAACCCCACAATTGATGTTCCACTAAAAAAATCAAAAACAGACAATTCAAATGCACACCATGTTTCAAGTTGGCCAGACTCTAAACCTACCTCTGCCAAAGCTGTCACACAGAACTGTAGCTCTTAGGTCTCCCCCCTCTTCAGTTGGGACAGTTGGTACAACCCCCTTTTTTTCCTGTTACTTGCAGACAAAGTGTTGTTTCAACCTCTACTTTCCCTTCCTTTCTGCTCTATTTTGCTTTGTGTCAACGCTCTTCTCTCTCCCCCAGTTCCCTGTGGGGGTGTGTTGACCTCTCGCCGTGGGACAATCCTGTCACCTGGCTATCCAGAGCCATACGACAACAACCAGAACTGTGTGTGGAAGGTCTCTGTTCCAGAAGGGGCGGGAATACAGGTAGTACCTTTCACACACTGCTTCCTGGCTGACCTATGTATCATTGGCTTAAATGCTGAGCAGGCAGGATGTCAGGAAAGATAAGATATTATTAGAAGGATGAATGGATGGATGGTTTGTGAGAGAGGGACCATCCAGAGATAACTAGAAAAGATCTAATCAGGAGAGATAATGCCTGATTGTGTGTAAGCTAAGCCACTCTCATGGACAAATACAAACACAAAGATGCCTCAGGCAGAAAATGGACAAATATTTGATGGACACCTGAGAGCATTTAATAATTCTTAAATTTTGCTGTATATCACATTGAGTACAGGTTTGCTATATATTGTGACTTGCTGTTTTTTCATAAGACACAGCCTTATCTCTATTTTTTTTTTTTTTAGTTTGACATTGAATATTGACTCCAATTAACAGACATCATGTGTTTTACTCTCTTCCTGAATTCATTCATAAAGCAATTTCTGCCTTTCTCCTCTTTTTTGTCGGCTTCTCCAGATACAAGTTGTGAGTTTTGCCACTGAGCATAACTGGGACTCTTTGGATTTTTACGATGGTGCTGACAACCATGCACCAAGACTCGGCAGTTACTCTGGTAAACTGTTTTTTGTCTTTTTTTTATAGCGTTACTCATAAAGTTACACATATCATGGACATTTTTGCCAAAATGATAAGTCTGAGACAAACTTTGATGTATTAGCAAGTGGGAAACTTACACAGTTAACTAAGTTGTACCAGCTGCACAGGTTATTGGTAGTGGTTGTTAGATTTGAGTATATAGGGACAGATAAAAATAATTAGGCCTCTGCACAGTCACTCGTATATGTGACCAGCTCACAGTCAATATAACTTGACAAATAAATAATGCAATAAAGGTAGAGTTGTGAGATGTACAAGACGCTACCCTTGGCCCCCTGCTAAGAGTGCAATTAGAGCTAAACTGGTTCCATCCTGAGTCTCCCAGCAGGGGCTAAAGCACACACCCACTGACACCTGCTTGTTTATCTGTGATTCGTTAAACAATATATTTCTGTTGCATATATAACCAATCCTCTTACATTCTAATTCTCTACTAGGAATAGACATATTCTTTCCAACCTATAACATGATTTGTCAGATACATTAATTCTGAAACAGTACAATTAATCACATTTTTAAGTGTTGCCAAAATTTACTCCCCTGGCCTTAGTTAACTTCCACGTAAAGAGCAAGTGATTTATTTAAAGTCATGGTAATTATGGTATGTTCAATATTTACAACTGATTCTGAATAATAAAACAATATTATGAGATTGATTTATTTATCACTAAGACAGAGTATGAGAAAAAAAAAGGAAAAAAGTTTAAAAAAAAGGTTTACTGTTTAGCACCCACACCTTTATGTGTAGCAGCAATACAGTGTCTGTGATATACGTCTTTTTCGGCAGGGGAAACCTTTCAACTGAAACACCAGCAGCAGCACACATGCTGTGTTAATATGTTCTTTTCATATAGTTTTCAGTGATTACTGAGATTATAGTTCAAAGATAAGGCACAGCTGATAATATATTTAATCAACCTGCGTAAAAAATTTGATTTCCCTTCTATATTACACTTCCACCTGCATTTCTCTTCTCATCTATGCCTGTAGGGGAAAAAAGTGAACTCAACAGAGTAAAGAAGGGAAAAAAGGGAGTGTTGTACATCAATGTGCCTGGTCTGGATGTCCACACTGACTACACTAGAAAAGCCCCTGCTTCAGTGCTCTCACAACTCATATTCAGCCAGAATCCCATGTTCTGTCTGAGTGAAATATTCCTCTGGATACAGTCCAAAATGGGAGTCAGCATCTTCTTGGGATGCTAATACTGCTTTTAGGGAAGCAAAGTCATCCAGTCATCAGCTGGTTGTGCTAAATAATCTATGGAAGGATTTGACATCTTTATGTCAAACTAGATAAGAGAATATATTATAGAGTAGGCAATGAAATGACAATGATACTGATTCTGTTTCTACAGTAGAAAAAAATGAATGAGGAAATACATGTGGGGTGATGATAAAACTTTCTTTTTATAGGGTTAATTACAATTGCTAATTAATACTGTCATACATCCAAAAATAACTGTTATGGTTAAATCCACACAGTTAATTATTCATTGTCATTCATCATTTATTATTAAGGACATTTTTTTTTTTCATGATAATGAACGAGATTTTCTCCGGAATGTGAACACGACCAGCAGGGGGGCCACAGACTGTTCAAAAACCCACTAATTAATTCCCCTCACAACAGGCAACCAATCACATCCATTGGCCTAATTCACTGTTGGTTCAGAGGAGTGCCTCTGTAACTTTGATAAGTTTTGCTGTCACACCTGCCACTGAACAAAAAGCAACATGTAAATCAAAACAAAGCAGTGCTTTTCCCACAGCTCGATGGCCTCTGGGAAGATATAAAACTCCACAAGTGGCTAATATCAGCAAATGTTGTTACCATTGTTGGATCATGAAGCAAGTCAAGATAATTACATTTCCAGTGATAAGGACATTAGAGTAGGTTAATATTCCTTTACATTATAGTATATTATCTGATATGTTACTGTGAAGGGCCGTGACAGAATTACACTGTTGCACTGTGCCAGCTTTGCGTCAGTAGCGCAGCAGTGGTTTTTACTTTGTACTTTCCCTCGGCACGCTAAGTAGGTCAAGCCAACATTTGAAAAGTGGTTTCAAATAAAACAGATGTCTCAAATAAAAGTAATTCCCTTCTCCCTCCTTTGAGAACACTTCACAAACAAAAAAAAGTGAAAATGTATGTTTGGGAGGCCCTTGTTGTTTCCTTTGCTGTCAGATAACTAAGATCATTTGCTTTCTAGCCCAAGTTGAAAAATGAAAAAAGAAAATGACCATGGTCCTCTGTTGCTCACTTTCTCTCTCTGCTTTCAGGCACCACCATCCCCCAGCTCCTGAATAGTACATCTAACAACCTCTATCTCAGCTTTAGCTCCGATATTAGTGTCTCAGCTGCTGGTTTTCACCTGGAATATACAGGTAACATATTTATCTTTTATACAGCATTATCTGTGGCCTATGCAATATATACATTCAAATGACTGAAACCTTTATAACAATGTTTATTATTTCTTATCAGCTATTGGTCTGGAGTCATGTCCAGAGCCTCAGACTCCAAACTATGGAATTAGACAAGGAGACAGATTCATGGTCGGAGATGTTGTGCAGTTTTCATGTGAACAAGGATATTCTCTTCAGGTATAAATACAACATATACATATTTATAATATTTGTTCTTCTGTACACATTCATACTAGGCACAGAGGGACTGAGGATAGCAATTTTAGATACACAGAACAAACACATGCACTACAAGACACAGCTGTTTAATGCAAACCAACTGCCAGATGTGTATGTAAAATCATTAAAGGCGGCTCAGCTTCTCTGATGTGCCGCCATTCAGTCTTTTTATCCCTTGGCTGCACAAACAAGAACTATTTAAACTGTGAATCAGAAGGAAACCCCGCTCTCAGGTGGTTTTCCCTCTTACTAAACATACAACTCTGGTGTGGTTTGCATAACTCCTGAATAATGTATGTCTCTGGTGTGGTCTGCCCAATTTCTGTGCAATATACTGTACAGCTCTAATGGAGGTTTGCCTTTCCTTGTGCTTTCTATACAGCTCCAATGTGTTAATGCAATTGTATTATTATTGCAAAGCATGAATATTAGTGTTGAGCAGTTAAAACTGCACTTTTAAGGCAGATTATCTCTTCATCTGTGTTGATAATATATTGTGGTTGCTTTTACATTTCTAGGGCAATGCACACATCACATGCATGCCTGGACCTGTTAGAAGATGGAACTACCCCGTACCACTATGTCTTGGTAGGTGTTCTCCTACAGTATACATACACGCACACACATGCATTCATTCAGATCTGGATATACTGAGAAACTTCAGTGCTACAGAAATAATGCAAGCAGTCTCTACTGCTTTCTCTGACTATCTGGAAAATGAGCTGTTTGATCAATTTACTGTTCTGTGATGAGCTGATTATTTAGTATTCTGCTCAGAATATGATTAGGCTTTTAAACTGATGCAAAGCTTAGTCAGACTCTGTCATAAACATGCACAGCATGCCAAAGCATCAGCAAGCACTGAGGCAAACTAGAGGAAACAAGCCCCGGACACATTCCTACTTGCACAATGCTAATTTATTCAAGAGGGGTATTTATTAAAGACTGGAAATGTTAATGTTTTATTCAAAATGATGCAAAAATGTCAGGTTGAAGTTACTCAACTGTCCAGTCAGTAGCAATGTAAAAAGGAGAAGCATGTCTGCTGTGCTCAGTGAGGTCAGCCTCCTACTTTTGATGTGCTGCTTTCGACGCTGACCCACGCTTTCTGCACATGATGTGTCCTTGCGTGTGTGTGCAGCCAGGCTCAGCTCAGTGTGGTGGGTCTATGACAGATGTAAGTGGAGTGATTCTAAGTCCTGGTTACCCTGGCAACTACCCCAGTGGATTAGACTGCACATGGACAGTCAACTTACCTGTCGGGTTCGGTAAGAAAGACTGTCACTTTCGACTTGAGCATGAAATATGTGCAGTTCGTTTTCTGTTGGTTTGAGCATCTGGTGTCTGTTTTTTTCTGTCTCCCCTTTCATGTATATATGTTAGTTATTGATTAATTCAATTACTCACTCTCTGACTCAATTAGTGCCAGTGGCCTTTATCCACATTGTTGAAGAGTAGCTGCAGATAAGCATCTACAAAAGCTTTTCAATTAACACACATTTGGTTTGTTCTGCCTCTGTCAGTCGAGCTGTTGATTATGTAAATGTCAAAAGCTGTGTATTTTTCTCAGGCATCCATCTCCAGTTCCTGAACTTCTCCCACTGCGACAATCATGATTGCCAGAGATTAGCAGTGGAACACTGGGCAGCTCCGTCATTGATCGGTTCAGCGGTCCAGTTATCCCCAAGCCTCTGTTCAGCACCACAGACCAGCTTTTTCTTCCACAGTGACTATTCACAAAACAAACCAGGCTTCCATCACATATCAAAGGTACATATTGTTTCTACAAGTCCCTCTCCAACATCTTGTTTACTGATTTGCTAAGCAAAACAAACAGACATCAACACTGGATTCTCACTTGTGTGTGGTCAATAGAATTATACCTTAACTGTCTGACTGTGACTTCATTTCTCAGGGTGACTAACAACAAAATACTCTGCTTTTTCTCCAGACAACAATAAAACATCTTGACTTCTGAGCACTTGCCAAAAATATAGGGCACATGGGTCTTCATTTTGGATTAATTTCAGTGATAGATAGGTTTATATTCATTCCATCAGGCACTATATGAGAGGGTTTTGAGCAGTCTTATATTTGTTGTGACCGTCTACAGATATAGCCTAGTTGCTGCAGCTAATTCCATTATTAATACCAAATTACAGTGGCTGATGAATAACACCTTTTTTATCTCATGACAGCACTGCCATGATGTTTTAAAACAGGAAAAATGTGATTACTAGTTTTATTAACTGCATCGACATTGTTATCATTACTGATATTTTGTCCTCAGTCACATGTCTTTTTAGGTCCTTGCAAACCTTTGAATCTTATAACTTTGGCTGTAAACGTCACCCCTGACTATTATGTTTAAATGACCGTTTGGCAACATCAAAAGTACACACTTCTTTGGTGCATGATATCCTTGTCAAAGTTAGTAGCCTTAATTTATACCTGGATGTCTCCAGCTATTATTTCTTGTCAGAGTCTCTCTCCAACATTTCATATTCCAGGGTTATTTAAGATTTCTACTGCAGATTGCAGTAGGTCTTTTTTTCTTTGCCAGAGTAATTGTAAGGTTAGTCTTTTGAGAACTCTGTGTGAAAATTTGTGTGACAAACAACTTTTTAAGTGGGAGGAGCAGAAGGTAGAGGATCATTTAAAGAACTCCGATGGGTGCAGAAGTAGTCCATTTGCTGGATGTTTAAAAATGTTTTTTTTCTCACTTTGACTTGTAGCCACAGCTAGAGGTCTGGATCTTAAATTTTTATTTAGTTAGCACTGATCAGTCTCACCTCTGGAAATTAAATAAAATTGAATTGCTGCCTTTACTGTGTCTCTTCCTATGACTGACTTGATGGTAATTTTTTTTTTCAAGAAAAGCACCTGTGCAGCATTACAAGGAAAAGCACATATCATGCTGCTGCTCTTGGTCATTTACAAACTACGCCTGTATTGTTTCATTTTCCTTGACTAATTTGAATGTGTTGTTGTATACCAGCCTACCAGCTACAAGTTGTCCAGACCCTCGTGGTTGACAGCATTGTCATTCTGGCACAATTTCAGTGTTGGGATGACGGTGTCATTTGAATGTCTGCCTGGGTATTCTCTGATCGAGGCTTCAACTCACATGTTTACATGGAATGTGGGAACTGAGTCACCGTTACCGATGAAGGTAATTCAGATCAGTTTACCTTATCAATTTACCTTTTACAATGCCAGTTTTGTGTACTGACATTCCATAGTACCTTTGTTTGATCTGAGACATTTCCGCGTTTACAACTAGAAGTGGAGAATAGCCAGTGCTGTGTTAGGGGTTGGGGTTATAGCATAGAAATCTTGTCAGGTCCCCAGTCCCAGGGACATTAAAATATAAATATATGACAAGTATCCCTACAATCCAAAATGGATTTTTAGAGGCTATATATTCATCCTAAAAACACCCTCACTTGTAAATACATTTTAATAGCATTTCAATGTTGATATCATTGCTATTGACAATATTGGTAATGGTGTTTCATATTATTGCCTTCTTGACTTTGATAGTATCATTCATTATTTAATTACTAGTTATCTTACTCCTAGCTGTAACTGTTTAATGCATTAATTTTATTAATAACCGCCAACACTGCTTTCTAGAAAGTAAAGCACAATATACAATATTTCTTCTGGTATCACCAGTTGATATTGATTGTTGCACTGCGAGCAAAGTGGAAAAGAACATATTGTGCAATTACAAACATATCCAACATAGCTCAACAGAAAAAAACAGGAATTGTTCTGCGGTCTGTGGAATCAACGGGAAAGTTCATTACCACAGATGTGAAATAAATCTGGACATAATTAGAAATATAGCGAGCATTGCTGTTATACTTTTCAGGTAATTGTGGAAGTAAATTATGTCATGAAGTGATGCTACTCCAAATTATGACCACTAACTGCATTAATCCATCCAATTATTATTCTTTTTATTAGAAACTGTAGACTTCGGTTTTATGGGTTTCAGCATTGATAACTGCATCACTGATAAGTAACACCTCCATTCTCGAGGCACACACAGGCCTAGAGTGAAATTAAACTGTAATGACGGTTTATGAAAGGTATTAAGGTGTTGTCAGTGGTCATTACATGACTGATAGACATGTCCTCTCTCAGTCATCAGACAATTACTAAAAGCTTCACAATGGTTATACTAATTTGTAATTTTATTAAGGGTAATTCTGTTAATACTCTGTCTTACAGCTCTGGTGGCAACTTACATCGTTAAATGGACCATTTACTCTCCTGGTCACCCTGAGAATACCCCAACCCGGGACTGTGTGGAGTGTGAGTTCCTCCTGGACATGGCATTTACATCAACTTTACTGTACTGAGCACTGAGCCCATATATGACTTCATTACTGTCTGGTAGGTGTTGTTGCTTGTTTTTCACTACGCCTTAACGGCAGTTTATCCTCATCATGTGCTACTTCTTGCAGTTGTTCCATCTTCTTCTGCTTCATCAAAGGTTCATTTCACAAAAATGTTTCTTTCTTTTTTTTTTTTAAAATTGACTGAATAGCCATTAATTTGTCCTGCCTGTGAACTTCTGTTACATAGCCACATACACTTTCTCCCTCTCACAGGGAGTCATGCTCTTTAACATCTTTCAGAGCTGGCCATAATTGGCTAAATTCTTGCAAGGGTTACTATGACTACAGTCATCTCTCCTTGAATTAAAGTTGCTCTGACATAATTTCCCTCTTGTCATGTTTTCATCTCTCTTTACCCATGAGTCTTTTTCTCTCTGCCGCTGTTCCCCACCTCTCCAAGTCTCAGTCTTATATGGTATATACAGTATCTTTCTCTCCCTACCTGCCCAGCCTTGACTTCTCTCTTGTTATTCTTCTTGAGGAGGCAGCCATTGGCAACAGCAGACATTTTGTCAATGGTGTTTAAATGCTTTCTTAGATACCATGTACATAGTTATCGGCAAGTACACAGTGGCATGGAACCATAAATAGACTGTCTGTGTATTTCTGTGGTTGCCATGTTTTCTGTTTCCTCTCTATGAGTAAAACCTGTTTCCTATAAATGAGCGGCGGGGTGCAGCATGAATAGTTCAGGAACATCACCTGGTGTACAGACATTAGACCAACACAGAAGGACCAAATATCCTGTCTTATACTGTCAGCTTATTATGATATCGACCTTCTAGATTTCCTGGTTTGACCTCCACAGCCCTCAGCTAAATCTAAAATTAGCATGTCCAAAATGATATTATCTTTTGAGAAGGTCTGGTAACCTGATGTACTTTTCCAGACAAGTACATGGATGACAGCTCAAAAGTGATGTCAATACTGACTATATCAAAGTATTATTTTGATGCACTCTGACTCTCAGGCAGAAATATACACCAAGAAACAAATTGATTTTAGGCTTAAAATAGTGCCCCAATTCTCCTAGCTACCATTAGCAGTCCCATCAAGTGATCTGAGGTCCAATCATAATGACATCTGCCACTGTTTGCCCAAGTCTCCAGTTAACTCTGGTTTGCCTATGGGAAGCTTCATAACTTACCCTATCTAATTTATGCAGGTCTTAGCTCAGTGCACCATATGATAGAACCTAGTTAAGTAAAATCACCAACGAGCTGTCTAACTGCAGCCTCTGTCAGATATACAGCATACTGTGCATTGTTGTGCTTATTTTGATGTATTTAAGTTGAAATACAGTAGTCTCACAGCCTATTAACTAACGACGAAAAATTCCCTTCATCTAGGCTATAACTAATGTTTAATTTAATTATGGATTACTTTTGCTTTTTTTTTTTTTTTTTTTTTTATTAATTGATTAGTCTCAACTAAAAATTCTCACACAAAGGTCTAATTTGCTTGCTAGCTAGCAACTTACTAGGTCAAGATTTAGCTTTTAAGAACAATAAAATAATTATTTGTATAAAAATTTGAAAAGGAGTTACAAATTTTATCATTTCTCAAACCAAGATGATGTCTTCATATTTCTTGTTTTCTCTGTCAGAAACCCAAGTTATATGTACACTAATAAAAACAAAGCAGCAATTCTCGATTTGCGAGCATTAGTTGACTTAAATGATTAGTCAGTTATCAAAATTGTTGCAAATAAATTTTTAGTTAATGATCATCACCTAGTCATTTCTTTTATTAAATGTTGCCAGACAGTTTACAACTCAATCATGTCAATCAAGCGTCAAAGCTGACCTTTGTTGTTGTATAGTTTTATTGGTTATCTTACTCGACACTGGAGCACAGCCCTATAACAGCAATGTGACTTCAATGCTTAAATGTCTTAAATGTGTAAATGTAACCGACTGCGGTATCCATGGTGCTTTTCTCACGCAGTGCCACAACACTGTTGAATGACCGTAAGCTGTCTGTCCTGGCTGAATTCTATGAATTCCACAATTGGTCGCGCAGCATGTTCCTGACCTGCTGTCAGTTTGGAAAGAATGGGCAAACTGCTGACCTCACACAAAGCAAAGACAACAAGCTCCACTGGTAGCAGTAAAACTCACTATCTCACAGCCACAGCACTTGGCTCTGTAGAGAGAGCACAGTGTCAGTGTTAAAGGTGTGATTTTCACAGCGGTGTCCTCGGTCCAGAGCCAGCCAACCCTGACAGTCAGTTAGTCTGCTAATTGGTCATACTGGGCAGCTTACTGCAGGACTTCATCATTAAATTGTGTACATGTACAGATGTTGCCTTGTGTTGTGCTACCTCCCGTAGCAGCTGTATATGTTGCTCTCTGCTGTATATGTTGCCATAGTGTACTCATAATTGTTAGTGAGTGTGAACATCAGCAGTAATCAACAGTGGAAAGCAACAGATAAGAAACTCCTCTGATGACTCTGAACCGCCCAACCTGAATCAGAGAGGGATAATTCCTCACAGCCACAGCCAGGTATAATTGGCCTCATCAAAAACACTCAACAGCGAAATAATCATTCCATTTAACTTCATGATGATACTTTTTAATCACTGATAATAGGCTTGCTATTGGTTAGTTCCAGTCTGACAGCTGGTGGTGCTGTCATTAAGGTGAATTATGCCCATGACTTTTCAGAGCCCTGACCTGCCGCTTTAACAGATAACTTCCCTGTCTGCCTGTGTGGTAGTGTGTAACTCTTCATGAATGCCAGGCAGATAGTGACAAACCTAAAGCCAAAGTCTAAGTCAAACTCTACTCCAGGATTCACATTTGTTAATTCTTAGGATCAGCGACGGACAATCAATATTTGAACTCGAGCTTCAGCAAGAATAAAAAGGTAGGCTTTGAACTGTCTTGTTATCAAAGACAAAATCACTGCTCTTTTGTAAGTTCCTGGAATCTGAGTTTGTGGAGGTTTATGTCAATGAGCTTTGTGACATTGTAGTTTAGATTGTTTTGAGTGGGAAAGATGGGCTCATATTCATGCACAATCACTCTAAGGCGCTGGCACTTTGTCACTAGTATCCATCTCATTCGTAGTCAATGGAGCCGCTCAGGTTTTGTCTCATAAATATTGTGATCTCCTCCTCTTTGTTTCTAGCCTCAGAGAAGCCATTTTCCTGATCGCAAATAGCCATTAAACTGTCACAGATGACTGCAATAACTTATATAAATTAGGTTTTAGGTTTACTTTTCTCTCCATTGTTCTATAAAGAAAGATCAAGTCCATTCATTTATGGTCTTTAGTCTCAGTACCCCTCTGTAACACAAGTTTTCTCTTTGTTTCCGTGAGGATGGTCAGACCAATCGTCTCCTCAGATTGGCTTCAGTTTGGTAGGAACACAGCTTTGGAGTCTGTCTACTGGGTATCAACATCATCCTCATCAAATTCCACTCCCAGCTTCTGGAGCCAAGCTGGCACAACCCCAGCTACCATGGTAGATCGACCATAACAACATTAACAAAGCTGTCTCGGCTTGCAATCCAAATCATTGACCATCAAAGTGCAACTCATCATTTAATTGTGTCTGCCCAGTTGCAGATGTCATTCTCATTAATTGTTTTCTGCATACAGCTGTTTTCCTGAAGGTGTACTGGGCAAAACTATAATACTTTGATTAGTTGTAGCTGCAGTGAGTATAGCATCGATCATTGTTAGCTTCTCTTAACTTTATCCTCATTATGTTCCTCAGATGACCACTTCCTTTGACTCAGTCGACATGAGGTTCAGTCCTCCACGGGCACCATTCTGATTGAAGCCGGTGTCTTTTGTCATCCTACCACAGTGATAACATATTAGTCACAGTGGTGTTATTGATAATTTCATACCATGAATTAAGTTGCTCTCAGCAGCAATGAAAAGGTCCTCTTTGGGTTATTGACCACTTGGCTCCAACATTTCATAGCTTTTTAATAATTACAGTTGATGCCACTTAGAGACAGATATTTTTTAAGCATAGTTTGTGATATGTGATGACTCACTTTTGGGTGGTATGTGATGTGCTGTACTCATGCAACTAATGCATCATTTAAATTGAAGAAAACCCTGCAGTGGAACAATCTTTGGTTGACTCAGAACTCAAGTCTAGTTGAAAAGCCAGGGTGATATATGAGAAGTCAGTCAGTGTTGCAAACAACACAGGAAAAAGACAGACAAAAGGCAAAATGTCAAGCGCCTGTGAAAAAATTCATAGGGACTTAAGTTAGACTTAACTAGAAATAGGATAGCCAGAAAGCTTGACTAACTGGTAGTGCAAAAACAATCTGGCAACTGAGAAGGAAGACTAGTTCATACAGTATATACAGAGAACTGATTAGCCCGACAGACACAGGAGACACAGAAAACTGACAGGAAACACCACAAAGGCAGGAAGTAAAATACACATAAGGTATATGCTTCAAATAAAACTGAAATAACACAAAGAGTCAAGCAGGTTCATATGCAGTGTGTTCAACGTTCAAGTGAACTTTGTTCATCACTGAGTTTGTGGGTTGCAAGTGTTTTGTATCTGTTTACATATCTGTACACACACACCCATGCATCCTAGTACACCTTTCTTTGTAGGGGACCCTCATTGACATAATGCATTCCTCGCCTTACCCCAACCTTATACATGACAACTGAATGCATAGTCCAACCCTTATCTGAAACTAATTCTTGTAACCTTGAACCAAGTCTTAACCCTCAAAAAATGACAACAATGAGGTCTAGCATTGTAGCTGAGATCACTGTTGGATCCTATAAATATAGTCTTGTCTCTTTTTAATTTATGAATATACAAACCCAGCCACACACGATTAAATCTCACCTCTGCAGAGGTATTTTTACTACTCTTTCTCATGTCAAAACTGTCTATACCAGTTCAGTTTTCATTTCATTTAAATTTTTGCTGTGGTCCTTCAGTGCACTTAGATTTCCCTTTGTTTTCACCCACTGTTTGAATGAAAAGCCTCCTCAATAAATCTTTCTTCTTATTCACCTGTCTGCCTTCAGGATCAATCTTCAGACACTTTTGGCCTCTGTCTGTCATGTGAAAGCGTTGCTCAATTATGATGTTTTCCTTCTTACGACTTGAAGGTTTAAAGGGCACAAAGGACATAAAATCTATTATTTCAAATAATGTAAAAAAGTGCATACTACCCCAAGTGTTGTCTTTTGTTGAAGAAAGCTTGAAACAGTAATTCCTTAGATTATTAATATTATTATTATTTTTGAAAAACAAAAAGCATCCTACCTATGTTTAAGTAATTTGCATACATATAAGAAATGTTCTCATAATGTTTAGCAGAGTTAAATGTAACACTGACTGATAATTTTATTTCTGTCGTCTAACATTTTGATTAAATTATTTAATGTATACTTGTTCATTAGTATGTCTACTGTCCAGTATTTTCAGTGGATATGTCTTATGTCATCATGTCACTAAAACTAGATTTTTATACCGTGCACTTAAATTAGTTACTGTTGTCATGTGGAAATGTGAGTTAATCCCCTTTTAATTATTTTGTTAATTTTTTTTTTTTTTTTTTTTTTTTTACTTTAACAGAAAATAACAGGGTTTTCTAAAGGTTGAGAAAATAGTAAATATGACAGCCATCATAGTAAAACATCATCCAAGCTAAATGAAGCCTTATGGTTTGGCAATGTGAGGTTTCGCAAACAATGCAAAGAAAATGCCTCTTATGCTCCCATCCGTGTCAGAATAGTTTAGTGCCTGAAAAAGTTATCTTCTTGGATGAAGTTTTAATTTGACAGAATGGTTTCTAATGAGTCTAACTTTCTTTCTCTTCTTACCCTTCACAACACAGTTTGTCATTTGGTCTCTCTCTCTCTCTACACACACACAACATCGAGCATACATACTTATGCCCCTTGCCTTTGCTCATGAAGCTTATATTTGCTCCTTTTACTAAAGTTTCTGTACTTGCTCTTTAGTAGCTTATATGTCAATTGTTTTTCTTTTTTGTAAAACCAGCCCTTTTTTCAGACAGATGACAAGTATTAATAATTTCGTTGTGAGTTTTAACTGTCAGCTGTCACCTCATGGGAACAGTACCATCTGATGGATTCAATTGTTTTCTAATTTCCTGTTTTATTAGGCCACGTGCAACAGTGACAGGAAGATGGATAAAGAGACAGGATGACATGTGGCAGTGGTTGTTAGCATTATTTTGTCACTTCAATTTTATTAGACAGTATAACAAAAAAACAAGAAAAGACAGTGAAGAGTGAGAGGTAGGTTCATAACAATGTGAGCTGGTAGTACACACTGTTGTCAGTCTGGAGAAGGCACAAAGTGCAACTTTAGTACAGTGGCTGCTCATTGGTTCCTCCTTGAAACTTGTCTGGTGGGACAAATTTTGCATTTCTTTCTCGGTATCCTTTGGTGACACAGCTGGAAATTCAGAATGTCTGGTTGCATCTGAGGCGGCGCTGCAGAGTGCAGCTGGTTTGAGCCTGGTAAACCCCCAAGGCATCAATCCACTGTTTGGGATGTTTATCAATGTCATTGTCCTATTTATTTATGTCTGGGTCAGGTTCTGAATGTCATCTCCTCCCATAAAGATGACGACCATACAGTGATGGATAATATTGTCATGGATGAGACTGCGACCCGATGTGACAGATATAGATAGCTATAAAAATGCTCTCAGGCTTAAGTAGGATCAATGACTGCCGATGATCTTTCTCTCACGCACAGAAGCATAGACAGCCGGTGCTGCGCTACAAGCATGCACTCAGACATGGAATGTTGGCACACACACACAGACCACAGGGCTTTGATATGCATGAGGCAGCAGATACTATTGGCGGGTGTTTTCATGATCAATTTCATCACAACATAGCCCTTAGCCCTCTGCCACTCTCTCTGTAGTCCTCCCCTCTGTGTCTGTATTTTCTATCTCACACACCTCATCTCCCTCTCTCTCAGTGATCTGTGGTCATGTGCAGTAATATGATTACAGCCTTCAGCTCAGTAGCTGTGAGTCAGTAGCACATGATTCAAGCAGGTGCTGTATCCTGTGTGGTCTGTTTTTACAGTTCCATGCGCTGACCTGACTGTCTGAACTTAAAGTGAAGTTAAGCTGATAATAAGATCAAATGGATAAACAGCAGGTTGTGTCATTATTGGGTCGCTAAAGATTTCTCACCCACACATCCTGGGCAGTTATTGCAGGCACAGATAAGCAATAAGCTTACAGGTAGTATCACGATGACCAATGAGATTATATTTAAAACATTCCGCGGCAAAAAGGGACTTATTTGATGCAAGTGTTGGAAAGTCTTCAGTTTTTCAGTCGACAGCAGAGTTAGGTTGTTCGACCACATATCTTTCACTCATTCTTCTATGTTGTCCCTCTCTTTGTCCTCTCTCCTCTTCTCTGCTCTGTCTGTTCTCTCCAGCCTACCAATTAAGGTTTCAGCCTCCTCCAGGTACTAATGCGACATATTTGATGGAGACGAGGCTGGAGATAAATTAGTTGTCTGTCTGACTGTCATGCCTCTAGACATGTCAATTTGATGGAGATGCAGATTACATTTCAGTTGCCTTGAATGAGAAGAATCATCAAGATCACAATAAAGAATCATTTGTGCTTCTGGATTGTGAGCCCTGAGTAATCGTCCGTGTCATGTTTATCTGATGAAATTTGTCTTGTCGATACGATGTAATGATACACTATACAATGATGAAGTATTCAGTACTTTAGAGTAGAGGTTACAATATTGCACAATAGAAAACTCAAAATGCAGTTAATGATCTGGGACAATGTTATCCAAAGTAAATACATAAATATTATTCTTCACATATAAGTACTGGTATGAAGGCTCATGGGTGTGGTTATTATTATATATATAATTGATGCATCAGTATATTTCACTGTATATTTGGTCAAATTAAACTCACTTTTATAAACTGTTGTGTAGTTTGTGTAGTGGAGTAAAAAATGCAATATCTCCCTCAGACATGTGGTGGAGTAGGACCTTTTTAGTGGCAAATGGGAGATACTGATGCAGTGCCTCAAATTTGCTTCAGTGCATGAAGTAAATGTAAATGTTACATTCATCACGGACTGTACACTAGAAAAGGAAATTAACAATGTTATTCCTTCTCTCTGCCTTTCCAAACATTTTCCTCGGTGACATCATCAAATTACAGTCCATCTGATTCTCATTGATCGACAGTGAAATTCTAACCTAGCCTAGGAAAAGACTACAGATGGATGCACACCTCAACATGCCAAGGTATTATGCTACAATGGCAAAAAGTGTTTTAGTAATATTCAAATAGGAGGTGTTGAAAACTGAAAATAACAAAAATTGTTTATATTCATTCAACATAACGTCTCCTTAATTTTCTATCCATAGTACAATGCCCTGCACATGATGTGCGTCACGACTCATCAGGTGTCATCCTGGGTCAGTTGGCAGAAGTTACCTAACCTCCAAATGTGTTCATGGAGGCGTTACAGTGGAGAAAGGATACAACGTCACCATTACCTTTGAAAGTTTCCACACTGAGAGAGTTTGGCGTCTTGGAATGTTGATGGTAAAAGACACACTGTTACACATTTAATAAAATTCAACTGAAAGTAAAGAATTTATTAGAATCACATATTCTTTTACGGGCCACTTTTAAGGTGTTAAGATGAAAGTTACACAGGAAAACTGGACAGCCATAAATACAATGTACCAACATAAAACAGTTTATAAATAGCTGTGTCATTCATTTTGTCTCTTTGCTTCTCTCTCCCTCCCCTTTTACTCTCTTTATATCTTGCTCTCACTCAGGTCCTACAGCTAACAGTCCCACTCTGTGACTGAGTGGCGACCTGTAACACCCTTTAACCTCACCTCTGGCCTGGTTCTGGTCCGCTGGTCTTGAACCATGGCTACAAACAAGAAGGCTTCAAAATTCGCTATATGTTGGTGGTACAAAGTATGTATCAACTTTGCCCCACCCTTTTATGTATTGTGCATGGCACTAAAGACAGAGGTAAACAGAGACAGACAGAAGGACATTCTGACTAGAAGTACTCTATGCTAAATAATTTGTTAAACATATTTAAATTTTCTCATTTTATTGGAAAGCGGTAATACAAAACCATTATTTGTTTCATCATCTTCAACATACTTTACTTACCTCGCTTCTGTCTGTCTCCTAAAACCCCAGGTTACTAAGTTGTATAATAGGTTAGTTCTTAGTTTCTAATTCAAGAAAAGCTTAACAAGCTGAATGTTGTTTACATGAGCATTCTTGCACCTAGGCTACTCAGTATAACTTTAGATTGGTAGGCATTAAGCACCTTAACTTGGGTAATAGAGGCAGGTGCTTCATTCAAGGCATTTTTGACAGTTAAGGGAGGAGACAGTATCACCTGTTTGGTTTAACCCTTCACTTCATACCTTTTACTCAGAGGCTGCTTCTTTAACCTTTAAAAACCACTGTTCTGTATGATGAATGATAGGTGATAATCAGAAAAGCCTCCAGGGCCTTCCCTCCAATGGCCTGTCTTAGCTGTGATTAATGTGAGAATCTGCAAGGATTGTTAAACATATATTTGTAAGCCTACTAATATGAGGTTCAACTTCACAAAGTCATTTTCTTAACTACAATATATACTTACAACACATATATATTTTGTATGTAATAATATGTATATATATATATATATTATCATTATAAGAAGCTCTTGTATACTTGAAATCAAATGTTTAATGTTATAGATCTCAAAAAATGCAGAGGGAGAGAAACCTAGACTGGTTACTCTTGAGCGTATTGTCAACTGGCTGCTTTGCATACATGCCCATTTGGTAGCACCAGCCTGTGACCATCAGCTTTTAAACTTGTAGAGCTTTTAAAAAAAAACTGTGTCAGAGAACTTTAATTAGAAATCACTGACAAACTGTGAAAAACATCAGCGCAGGTTCTGCATTTTTCAACACAAGGAAAAACAATAAAAGGCAAAAACTGCCTCACTAACTCTTAGTGGTGCCAGTCATTTGGTTCCAAAACCACCACACATACTGGGCTATTGATGATAGACCAGAGGGACATATAAAACAGACTTATCACTAATGAATAGCCAGTTAGAACTTATTTTTGGCTCATGTGATTTGGAGTGTTACAATTCCCAGGCACATTGCCCAAATCAACATCTTACTGGGCCAGGCCTGAGTAATCTTTATAAGCTATGTGCAGGAAGATATTAAAACTGCTCATGTAACTTAACATATGAGATACTGACATCGTGTATAGGACTTTTATCTACTGCCATAAATACCAAGACAGACAGAGACTACAGCATGCCAATAATATATATAACAGACAAACTTAGACAGCAACTCAGCCTGTTGTCAGGTTATTTAGCGGTACATGATTCCACTTGTTTTGCCACAGCTGCCAATATTGTCTGGAGAAAAGAATGAATGTTCTCGGTGTCAGGTATATTACTCCGTGCATAAAGCCACTAATGACTTTGTGGGCTTTTCGTTCAGTATCTGACATCTACTGTAATTCAACTCATTGATTTGTTTGATCAAAGCTCTGCCCAGAGACTTAGCCTGCTATTTAGTTCATTTGGGGAACATTCAGCTGGTCAGATATATACAATTGGCTGAAAAACATGGCCTTTAAATTGTACCGGAAGGTATAATCACCATTATGAATGGGTAGTTAATATTTCTTTCTTCTAGTTTAGCCCAGCAAGTGTTTTGAAATAATTTGCGGTGATGACATCCTGCTCCTTCTGAAGAAGACTCTAATAGCACAGTTTTGAGATACACAATCAAAACTGTAATTGTTGTATGTAAAAATGATATTAAACTCACAAACTAATACGCCATTACTCCTTGTTAGCCCAGGCCTCCTATTGTGTTAAATACAGGCGTGGCTTGTGTTAATGGCAGTTTTATCTCCACCAATACTATGGCATCAGTCTTTAATAGTAATGCTGTAACTGTTACGTGACAAATATTGTGTTTATATTACACACCTGCAAGAGAGACGAATGTCTTTCTAGTCTTGAACAATATCAAGATGTGTCACTGATTCTGACTTACTCATCTGCCATGAAAGTTAGTGTTAATGAGGTCTGCTTCCTTGAGTTAACTTTCTTTATTGTTAATAGTGGTTCTGTTTTAGTGACAATAAACTGAGTGACCTTATTTTAATCTGTAATATTTGTTTGAACGGTGGGTATTCTTCCTCCAGCCCTGTACTGCTCACCCCAGACTCTCCTCTCCGTGGCTCCATCTCCTCTCCAGAAGCCATGTCAACAGCGTGGTCTGCAGTGGGCCCAACTGACCCGTCAGTTACCGTCATTAACACTCAGCTACCGTAGGTAGGATTCTCCTGTACCTGCTGTGTGAGTCGTTGTCTCTGTGGATATTATTATTAACTGCACTGAAGTGTTTTGTACATGAGATGTTCACTGGTATAAAATACGATAATTTCAGATGTGCTATTCTGTCCTTTTTAATCATATTAATATTAATGTATAGATTTTGCATGCTTCAAGGTTACAGCTCTTTCATCCGTCATGCCGGCTATTTTCTTTCATTTAATTGGGAAGCTAATTGATCTCATAATAAAAATATATTTAGTCACAAAATAAGTTTCAGTTAAAGTTTGTTTCCTTAGCGTGACTTGTAACTAATATGGATTAACACAGATGTGGCATAAAGCTGTAAAGTTCCTCTAATACCAAACCTTGAAAATCATTTTCTCCCTTGGTACAATTTATTCTTCTTACTCCATTAGACATATAAACTCAAGTAGGTAAATGCCAGATGCATGTTTTGTGAGAGGAAGTGGCTGAATGCTGCATATAATTTCATATTCAAATAACATGCAAATGAATGATAAAAAATGGCCATGTGATAACTATTTTGTACAACTCTGTATTAAGCTTTTCTTTCTCTTTCCTTCTCTGTATGTATTACAACTTATATTCTACAAAGACAAACAAAATTTCTATATTGCACCTGTATTTCTAATCCACATATTAAACCTTCATAAGGAAGAAGCTGGCTAAGCCAGCAGATGTTGACAGAAAGTCAAATGTAGGATGTATAGCAGTGTAACAGCTGTGTAATAATGCTGTACATTTATAAACCAGTCTATTTAAAACCACTGTGGGCAACCACGCTCAGCAAAGATAGCTGCTTATTTTTATTTAGAACTGGTTGGAAATGGAGATCAGGCATTTCTTGATTGTATATTTTTAGTTTGATAGAAGAAATTGAAGAAATTTGTTTAAGATTGTTTACAAATGTACAGTATATTCAGTGGCTTTGAATCCCCAGAAATATTTCAAATACAGTAATCTTCTTACCTGACAGACATAAGTGTGCATTAGGGCTTCTGTGTGTCTGTTTATATGATGTCTTCTGAACCACTGTGTGTATATGTCCTCTAATATCTCATAGGGCACCAAAGGCTCCTATAAGCGGCGTCTTAACAACTGACTACTCTGTCGGAACAAGTTCCCCTATTTTTGTAACTTGATGGGTACAGACTCTCCAGTAAGAGCAATAGCGTGTCTGTCAGCTTCTGATGGAACATGGAGCAACCCACAATAAAAAAAAGATACCGCGGTGTTCTGGTTAGTGAAACATAGATCAATCAGAGCAATGGAATAGTAGTATATATAATTGACTGCTAATTTGGACATACTAAATGGTAAAGCCACAAATGTAAACACTATATATAAATGTAAATAGACATCCCGAAGTTTCATTAGCTTCAAATACCAAAACCCACAAATATGTAAAATATGAAATACTGCATTGTTCAGTCGATGATAATTATATAATCATTCCCCACTAAGTAAGATGAATACAGTTTGTGACAATATATCATTAATACTATGAGTGGCAGGAATTTTTTGGCTTGGACATTGTTATTTGAATTGAGTCATTATTATGCATCTGTGATTTATTTTACAGTGGCTGTGCCCTGTTTTGACTATTTACTATTTTATACTATTTAAAAATAGTAATTGTGTTTAATTAAATGCAAGCAAATTTCATGAGGCTTTATTTTTCTCTTCACGTTCCGTCCATCTGTGCAGTGGTTGTATGTCCCAGCATGGTCATTTTTCCTTAGAAACACGGCGGCTGGAGTTGTCCAGCGGCTCACCTCTGGTGGAGACTCGCGCCGTGTTCACCTGTGATCAGGATACTACAGATTAGGCCCGCCCACATCCAGTGCTTACCCAATGGCGTGTGGAGCTGGAGAAGTGAGAACCACGCACTGCCAGGGCGTAACTAATGCTTTAAATGGTTTAATGACAAATTAGCCTGCCATTATTAGAAATTTTTTAACATGTGGTGTAGGGTCCTTGCACTGAGTTGTATTAAGTGCGTCAGACCGGATTTACTCCTGATATCTACATCCTTGCCATTTTACCCAATGTATGTATTGAGGATCATTTACATTAATTTTCATATATATATTTTTTTTAAATTGTGGTTATATGGGCTCTGAAAGTAACTTCTTCTAGAATCTGCCCTGGTCACAGATATGAGACTGGTATGAATCATCTAATTCTCTCTGCCATGAAGCTAAGTGTATTTTCAAATGTCAAAACTATTCCTCTAAAGGCATATTTTGATTATTTTATGTACTGCTTGCAGACTTGCAAACTTAATGTTATAAATCTGCAAGTTTGTGAGCCACAATGTGAAGAAATGACTAACATCAGGTCATCGATGTGAGTAGAAAATGAGAAAAGCTTCATTAAATTGTTGACAGATACCAGTACAAGTATATAAACAATGAGCCAAAACTTTTCGTCTCAACATGATGGGTGACAGAAAGCTCTATGATGACAGCTTAAATGAAGTTCAGACAAAACACCTTCTTAATACATATGCAAATGTAGAAGGCTCTCATTTAAAATGTGTTGTTATCAAAGTTCGTAATTGAATTAGCACTAAATTGATTTGATTGGATGCTGC
The DNA here is from genome assembly GCA_033238685.1 of Lates japonicus. Classification (NCBI taxonomy): domain Eukaryota; kingdom Metazoa; phylum Chordata; class Actinopteri; family Centropomidae; genus Lates; species Lates japonicus. Next base: position 714,628 of record BRZM01000037.1, on the reverse strand, counting down.
TGGTTACAGAACATAGAATTTTTCAGTCCTTCAATCCCTATATTGTGACCTGAAAAGTTTCCTTGACATTTAAACTATTTTTTCTTTTGATTCCTTGACATTTTGAATCAGTGTTATTTTCCTTAAAGGAATTCTGTGACATTTAAAGCATTTACTGTATTTTCTTCACCAGGCAGTTCTGAGTGTTATAGAAAAAAAAGTTTCTGGCACCAAATTTGCGTGATAAACAGCTCACCAGGACTGGTAGCATTCCTCACTGAAATCAATGAATCTTCCAGCTTCTCAAATTAACTCAGTGCTAGTTGTGCACAACTGCTTTTGAATTGCTTGCATCTGGTGGTATCATTTCAGTTATCTCCTCGGTGAGTTGCCATCTCACCCAATGGGAAGAAGATTGGTACTCAGACAACATTTAGTGCTACAGCCATCTTTACCTGCGATGGATTCATGCTGGTGGGGTCAGCTGTCAGAGTGCCTGTCATCTGGAGGCTTTGGAGTGGAGCAGGCTTGCGATGTCTAAGTATATAACTGCTAAATTAGTAATGTATTCAAACATAGAGTATATCTAAACACTGTATGGAATTTTTCGGACTTAAATGTAAGGCTTCGTTATACCTTGCTAACATACACTCACAGACACACAAGCGCCCACCATTACAGAGGACTTTGAGAGAGATGTGATTTTCAAGTCAATCTAATGAGAGGCATCAAAGGTAGGTATGCCCTACCTCTCGTCTGGCTGCTGACTGCTTCCCCTAGCCTTGTCCACCTCCCAATCAAAAACTTTCCCAGGCAGCCTGTGCTGTACTTACTAAATTCATTCTGAATGTTCTTTTTATATAAGCCAGAAAAAAACAGCCACACTTTCTTCTGTCAGCGTGCCAGCCAGAGGTAACAGATGTTATGACAAAGTAGCTGTCACTTCTCCGCGAAGCCTCAGTGAAACAGCGCTTCCAGAATACTTCACAGGCTGAGGAGATGAGATGCAGTTCATAAAGAAAAGTTCAATAGCTTAGCACAAACTGATGAGAGCATGATTCTGTCAAAAAAATAAATAACTGAGTGCTAAAAAATTACTCTAAGCAGCATTTTATTCAATAACTTTTCTTATTATGCTTCAAAACAAAACTGGCTTTACTGTACTTGTCTTGCTTATTTGGAATGTAAAGCGGGTACAGTTATTTGCTGTTCCCAATCATCACTAGTAATTAAAGGGCTGATATATAGAAGATTCTTTCAGCAAGCCTCATACAGTCAATCCTGAAATCTTTAAAGTCAATAAAGACTGTACTTTGTGTTGCCGAATTTCTTATCAAGACTAAAACATTTAATGATATGGAACATTTTGATTTCTCTCCACTACCTGCTCAGACAAACCAAAAAAAGTGTGTTGGTACGGTATATCTTAGTGCAATGTTGTATATATTCTAACTAATTTTCTGTCAACACAATTTTCTGTATATTGAAAGTAAGTGTATGACTCATGAGTAATACTTCCAGTAATCAACACCTTAAGGCGGCAGAAATGACAGGTGATATGAGAACCGTTTCTCTTCTGTTCTCCTCCACTTCCCCAGCTGTCTTTGAATTGTTAGCATTTGCTGGCTGGGGACAAGGTGCAGGTTTTTTGTCTACTGTAAAGAATGAAATCAATACTCAATCTAGAGTCTGAGAACAGAGAAAATACGTTTCCTCTTTTTGTGAACGGCGCAAAACATCTTGCATTAGTGTGCATCAGACCTTTGAATGAATCTGATCCAGTGGAGTAAAGGAAGTCAAAATATCTGTTTGGTTGCTGTCATCGGGTTAAGTCTGATTCTTTAAAGCACAAGGGCATGTTCATTTGAAATTAGATGCCATTGAAGATATTGCAAGGAACAGTGATGCAGCTGTGGAAATGTTGCAGAGCTGTCACTGAGCATCTGAGCCCCTAGCCATTAACTGAAGTAATCCAATTTGTGGCCAGAGCCTCTAATATTTTGTGAAGACAAAGGTCCTTGTTATTATCTCACTTTTCATGGTGTGTTTGCTCGATCACATTTTATATATGAGATAGAACAAAGTTTCAAGCTGCAGTTGCCTTCCTCTACACCCTTACTGCAAAATGTTAAAAGTTTTAATACCCCATAGAGACTACAAAACTGCCCTAGGTCAAAGAGATCACTAAATCCTCGATTGTTTTAAAACTCCCAGACCTGTTTTTGCTGATATTGTCTTTGTGTCCTGAGAGTAACCTGATCTGTCTCATGGGTAAAGCGAACAGTAAGGTATAAATATAATTTTAAATGCATGCTCATCTACGGGACATCTAGCTAGGTCTTTGTCACCACAAAGAGTAAAATGAAGTAAATAAAGACAAAGGCTAAACAGGACAATTTGGCCTCAAGGAAATTCAGAAGCAAATTACCAAATCACGGATATTTTATGTCCATTGGTCTGTTTCAGGCTTAAATATATGGGACCTGAGATTGAGGTTGGATAATTATACCTGGTTTACAAAATGTCAGCATAACAACAATAGTACCTTTGAAGCTTAACTTGTTCTGGGCCAAAGTCCGGACAGTATACCCTCAGTCTGGTCCCCTGTCCCTGTACTGTCTAAATTCCTCTTTCCAGCTGGTCACTGTGCTTAAGTCAGGGCATTGTGAATGGCCAGGTGATGGGGGAGAACTTTGGTTACCCGTGATACGATTAAATTATCAGTGTCTTCACGGCTTTTCATTAATAGGCTCATGGTTGAATCTGTCTCCAAGACAACCAGTGGTCTGGACAGCTGCCTGTCTGCATCGTGAAAACTTCTAACTACCTCGCAGACTAAAGGTTCTGGTCTAGACTAACACTCACATACTGACTGCAAACTTTGAACACTTTGAAACTGTTTATACACACTAGGCACCTAGCATTGTTCTAAAAAGACAGTCATGTCTCTTTATGTATTATATCACTGATCTCCACCTCCTCCATGTTTATTGTTATGTGGGCACTCTGATGTGCACATGGTCAGTGATAACAAAATAAGAATTCAGGAAAGTGAAGAGGAAGTGAGTCTTTGTTCTGTAGTTACGAGTATGTGTGTGCATGCTTGCAAATCAGCAATAGCAGCACATAAAATAGACTATGTGGAGTTTGTGATTTGCAAATGCATATAGACGCACAATGATTATGGGTTAACTGAAGAAATGTTAAAAGGAATATATTCTACATTGCAATATATTACAGTTTGCTAGATACCAAATGAAAAATTTAAGTCAAAAGAGGCAATTTTGAAATAAAGTTTTGATGAGAGAAATACTCAACACTTTCATTTTGGATTTTACATAGTTATTTGCTTGTGGGGTGAAGAATCACTATCATACATCACAAATCACTTTGGCAGCATGCCAATGAAAATACTGTATGTTTGACAAATTAAGATCTGCTATGTAGTCTGATATTTTTAATTAGTGGCAAAGGGAATTGGCATTGGATTCAGAAGTCCTGATTGAATATCAAAGTAAAACACCCAACTGTGATAATAAATAAAAAAGTTTTTACGCTCCTTATTCACCATTAAAACTACTCAAAGTAGTGAGTGGAATTTGATTCAGTTATTCCTCTGGGTTGAAGTTTTCTTTCATTGATAATGTGAGGAGTGGGAGGAGTGAGGAGAATGGGCAGTAGATATTTAACTTCTGTGAAAAGTGATAAAAAACATATTGATGGTCATTGACGAGATGTCCTTTACAGCGGGACAAGGTAGACTCAGTCAATGGGAAATAACTAAATAGAGTGTAGCCTTGGATGTAGTGTGATCGCACATCATTGAGAACCACCTGCAGTCATATCTTTGTGATTCAGTGAAAACAAATAAATTCGAGAATATAATAAAACTACCCTTTGGGAGTAGTCGATCATGTTAGGCACCGTATTGTATGTGTTTCTCATGTGTGTGCAGTAGAATAGTTTCATTAATTTTAAAATTGTTTTCTGTCTATTAATCATGACCTGGTCACAGTGCAGACTGTAAGTGGAGAGACTGAAACAAATTCTCAAGTACAAACATAAAATACATTTTGACAGGTTCTTTGTCAGTGCACACCTAACATTATGTTGAGAATACTTGTAACAAGGACTGCTCTTTTATACTAATCATTCTTGACTCTTGTCAAATATAACATACTTTTACAATCAGCTCCGTCATAACAGCCTGGAACAGTTGTGTCATCTGGTGTAATATAATTTTCCATTTTCATGCCAGTCTTGTCAAACTCAGTGGCATATCAGTATTTATGGAATTTCAGTCAGTTACCTTTGGAGCCACGAGGCTCATCCAACTTTATTCTTTATTTTAACATATGCTGTAGTACTTCTCCAGGACCTGTAAATATAATTTGATGTGGTACTGGTTTTAGATTCTTCTTCAATTGATAGAATCACAGCAAAAACATTTTTAACTAGTTGCTCCTTCACGAAATAATATGTGTATTTTGGGGAATTTAGGCAATAATAAAATACAGGCTTGGAAGATATTTATGGTGCTGTGGTGATACCTTTAACTGGTGTTGAACACAGCATAAGTCTGCAAAGGTTTGTCTGGTGGGCGTGGCCCTGTCAATTGTCAAAGGGTAGAAAAGTCCAAATTAGAAAAGTAAAGTAAAATCATTTACAATAAACATTTTGTTCAGAGAATTCCCGCAATGAGTAAAAAGCCAGCATAAAGTTGGGCCCTTTCTTGTTGTATTCACCCAGTAGTCCTGAGGTTCTGCGAATTCACACCAGCAGTCTTATATAAAAAGGACCAGGGCCCGACTGCTAGTGTGGTGGATGAGATAAATAGCTGGGCTTGAGGATAAAACAGAGGGGCTCTAGCGTGTCGAGCTACCATGAAAATCTTCTAAAATTGGTGACTTCTTGACTCTAAATGTTTTTGACCTTTGGGCACAGTAAAATTATGGCGATGATAGGTTCCTCAATGATTACAAATGCCTTTTCCCAAAGAAATGTTTGTTCACGAAATTAGAACCATGTTCAGATAAGTGGTGATATGGTGTCACATTGCGGAAGCAGAAGAAGGTATGAAAGGTTTTATTTCCTCTGTAAATTGTTTTGTTCAGACTTCAAACCTAAAAAGAATTGTTCAATATTTCATCTCAGATGGTACATTTTATTATTATGTAGTGTGTATGGGTACCATGCATCCTTTTGTCCATGTAAATTTGGATGGTGTGTGGAATAGTGTTTTGGTAGGATTCATGCCTGAGTTGAAATCATTTACAATAAAATTCTTCCTGTAATTATAGAGAGCTCTTATTTGAAGAGTATGACAGAATGATGATGGGAACTATGATGTGTGTGTATATAATGAGTATTATTGTATGTGTAGCTGGGGCATGCTGACGGTCAGATAAATTTGTATCTTAGGAAGTTTGAACAAACTTCTGATTCTGCAGTCAACTGAAAATAGATCTTAAGCTTCTTCTACGTCCCTCTGTCTTCTCTTGTATTTATCATTTCTCCTTTGCTCTCCCCTCTTCCAGTTATTATTTTCTCTCTCTCTCTCTCATCTCCTCCGATACTCTTCCTCTCTCTTGTTTGGGTTTCTCCCTAATCTTTGTCTCCTTTTTCTTTTCACTGGTCAGACTCTCCTTTCTGAAAAGCAACACATTTAAAGCGGTAGAGTTGAGAAGCAGATGAGAGGTTCTGGCAGTAACTGCTCTGCTGTCTATTTACACAAACATCAAAAGCGTGTGTCGCTGTAATCAGGACAAGGGACACACACAAACTTGGCCCCCATGAATGAGATTCGCAGAATAGATGATAAAGTACTGGCTGAGACGCAGATACCATGCTAAGTTATTTCCAAAATAATGACTTTAAATTGGGATACCAGCTGTCTTCCCAGCCACCTCACGTCTTTATACATATTTATAAATTGCAGAAAAAGCATAGATAATTGGGTCAAATCGCCTTTTCGAACAGTGTTGACCTCAGTGTTTGAGTCTGGTCGCTACGAATTGGTTTGTTAATGAAGATGAGGCAATGGATATGAAAAGCCAAAACATTTACAACACAGACTTACATCAAAATCACATCAATGTTCCGCAGCAATTACTTCTGACATACGGAGCACTACCAGATATAACTAGAAACATCACCCAGAGTTACATTTTCTTAGGTCAACCATGCAGATAACTTGCCCAAATGAATTATATATAGTTGTTGTATTGTTGTTGTTTATTATTGTTTGGAAAGTCATTTTCTCCATGTCAGTATATATCCTTTAAGAAAAGACTTTGTGGGTTCAGGGTAACTCCTGTTTGAGCAATGGTCTTCACTTCAGCTGTTTGAAAACCTTGTTGTCTGTTTTGGTTATCAATATAAAAAATAGACTTGGGTTGATTGCTGTTTCATGATTCATTATTGATGAAAAAGAAAAAAAAAGAATATGGCGCCACTATTTGTTTATAATGCTACTGTCACTCTATGGCGATCAGCTGCTTCGGCCATCAGGAAGTCCCATATATGGTCAAATACGGTGAGAGCAGCTTCAACCTCAGCGTGGTCAGCTTTGTTTGTAATCGAAATTTATGAAATGGGGAGGGGGCCTGCCGTGCTCAGTGTAAACCAACCGCCAGTGGAGCCACCCGCCCCCAGCGATGTAAAGGTGGGGAGAAAAGTTAAGTGTATTCACCTAACTTATTTATCCCTGACCTTTAATTCTACAACTCTCGGTTATTTACCCATATTGCCTTTTCTATAGCAACCATCTTGTTTACCCCAACTTTTTCATTTCACCTCAATTCTACCTCTAACTTTGTCGGTGAAAACATCTCTGCCTTCATAACTCTAAAACTCATTATGACCAAGATATAAGTTCAAATTCCCTTTAAAATGATTTCTTTAATTTAATGAAGTTCTAGAGTGAATTTATGTTCTGCATTCCTCTAACCCTTTCCTGGCCAATACCTCAAGAATGGAAATGTTTTGTTTTCATTAAACATAAAATCTCAAGCCTGATTGTTTTCTAACAATCACAGCAACAAAACTAACCTTGCTCATATGAGGATTTGTACACAAGTTCTGGGGCATTCTGCCCAGTTTACAGAAAAAGATTGCCAATGAACTGGTAAAATTAAATACAGTGTAATGATAACATTACATAGCATTACACTGTGTGGGTGCTGGATCAGGACACAGAAACCTGCCTACCGATCACCACCTACTATACTCCTTGTCATTTCTTCCAGCTTCATCACATTCTCGATTATGTCCCATATTTTTTTACAGAGCTCAAATCCAGGTGCTTTAACACTGGGAAAGAGGGGAAGAGATGGCCCTCTGGTTCGTGCCAAATAACACATACTTCTCTATCTCTCTGTTTGTTGTGTGTCCCGTCTGTGTCTCTCGCATATAGTGGTCAGTGCTCTGATCAGGCATCCGGCCACTCCATTGACAGAGTAAAATAGAGCATGGCAACTTCACCTTTTGGCACTGCATGGTTTTCTACGACTGTAACCCTGGGTATTACTGTTTTGGGTCACCTGTACTTACCTGTCAACCCACTGGACAGTGATTAACCCTTCCTGAATGTAGGTTAGTATGATCCTTCTTTCTGCCTTTTTAAGTTCTCGTCTATGGGACAGGCAACAGTGGACTTGGATCCTCTTTGGAATATATTAAATACTCTGACATTGTGTCTATTAATTGTCATGTTTTATTTTCTGAAGTGTCACAAATTTTTTGCAACGTCTTACCTTTTCATCATGTGTCTTTCTCATCCTAGAGTGTCTTTTTGTTTTTCCTAAATTTGTCTTCTTGACGTAGTCATTGTCCTCCTCATAAAACTGTGTTGAGTCAAAACTGGTCTATACTTCCTTCATTTCTTTCTCTCTTTGCCTCTCTCTCTCTGGGTTTCTAGTTGTAGACTGTGGTCATCCTGGCTCTCCCCTAACGGTGTGCTGAAGCGGAATGGTTTACATTTTGGTTCCAGCGGTTCGATACTCCTGTCTGGGTGGAGAAGACAGCTGAAAGAATCATCCAGGACTTGTCAGCTCAATGGCGGTTCTTAGTGCCCCTATGCCCTTCTGCTCTCTGGTAACCATTTTGCCTCTATTGAATATACAAGTCCACACTATCAGAAGAAGAGAGATGGATAGATTGGAGTTGTAGATGAAAGGTGAGATGTGCCAAATGTTTAGATTCAGCGAATTATTGGAACAGTCCTTGCCTTTACATCCTGTAGGCACCTCTCTATAACCTCTTTGCACTCGGTCGGAGGGATAATGGAAGGGATGGATGGACAGACAGAAGGCAGGGTTGGTGCATGAAAAGAGAATATATCAGTATCTGTCTGTTAAAAGAGCTGTGGAGCATAACCTCCCTCTAAAGACACACATGCACCACAGCCCTGGGCTTTAACCAGTTCCTTTAAGAAGTTCCTTTCTAACATGGATTTTTAACATGGATAGATGTACTTTACATATTAACATGTTTAAAAACTTAGATATATGCATACATGTTCAGTGTATTTCCTCTAGCATTAGCTGTATTGTCTTGTCTGGGTGAGTGGAATTTAAGAGAATACTGTGTACTATAGATACTGTCATTTGTTTATAACTAACTTTACAAACTCATTCCCTCCCTGCTGGATTTACTGTTATGCATATCTAGAGCACTTATTGAGTCAAATTCTCCCCAGACAGAAAGCCACTTTGCGTCCATGATGCTATTAAACAAAACTGTCTAAGTTATAGGGTTCTCAGTTGGCTGGCTGGGTACATGATTATGGCTCTTCAGAAAGAGAGGCTCCCAGCTGCAACTTACATAACAAACTGACAGCGCCATTTCAGACGGAGTTGACTGAATACATTGTTATTTACAGCATTGCCTGGGAGAGACACAGGGTGAAATTAATAGTTTAAGCAGTGATTCATGGTTTCCTGGCAGGTCTGCACAGAGCCCTGTAGGACATGAGTTCAGCCTCACGGTAACAGCGCCAGCTCCTGGTCTGCTCCATGACTGTTTATAAGCAAGTGGTGTTTCTGATGTGATATGACTAAATCATATGGTAAATTCAGTTAAAAATAAAGAAATATACAAGACAGTCACACAGACCTTGTACAACACAGCCTTATTTATATATTTACTAGGCCTATGCATTGAAGACCTTAGTTTTAAACCATGTTAAAAAAAAAAAAAGCTGCCTACACAGCCTTAAAAACAAAATGTTCAAACTCTGTGTCATTGTAATAGTTGACATTCAAGCTTAAGGACTTGCAGTTTTGTACAAGAGGTTTGTTTATAAAGACTTGGATTTTACTTGACAAGATTTATTATTAAATATGAAGCTGCAGCCAAAAGAGATGGTTAACTTAGCTTATCTAAAGACTGAAAAAAAGGGCAAACAGGTAGCATTGCTCCCCAAAGATCCACCTACCAACACCTCTAAGATTACCAATAGATATGTAGATAAATATATCTCATTCTCAACTTCTTCAAGAAACAAAGTGTAAAACAAAGAAGATGGTTTCTGAGGAGTTACATGCAGGAATATTGTTTAGTAAGTGTGCAGGCATCTGGACTCTTGCCATTACCATGAGATCAGCAGACAAACAGCAGCAGAGACCCCAGAGAAAAAACGCAACTTTAGAAATGTCTGCTTTTGTGTTGTAAGTGACATTTAAAAGTGTTAGTAGGTATTTTTAAACCTTTGGATTGAGTCATGCTGGCTATTAACCGATTGTAGCTGAAGCTTCATATTTAATGGACAGTGGTAAGAGTAGATGAGTGTATTCCCTAAAAATGTCAGGCATACTTTTAATCTTTGGTTACTGCAAGCTGGTGGCTGCCACTTCAAAACACATTTTACAGAAACTGCATCGTATTTCAAGTTGTTTATTAGTCTTCCCGCCTCCTACTCTTTCCTACCAAGTCCTTGGATCAGACAAGTGGGAATGTTATATCCTGGTCATTTTCTTGTCAACATTATGAAAGTCTACGACCTGGGCTATAGAGCCTCAACACAGTAACACATGAATTTATCCGAATAATAAATCTTTCCATCAGATAGATGTCTGTGTGTGAGTGTGCAGATGAATGTGTGACGGATATGATTTGTTCCAAAATCACCTGAGGGAAACGACGGAGATTAGTTTTCACAACACTTTGTCCCTCAGAAACTTAAACACACAGGCTTGCATCAGTGACATCAGGTAGATTGGTTGTTCGCCCTGTTGAGACCTGGTACACCTGAGGCATACATGGTGACTTTGGATCTGTGTATGCGAGTGTGTGAGCGTCCCATGGGTGCTGTGTCAATACTAGAGCGGTATCTCTGAAGGTCTGTGGGCGTGTACCCTGACTGATGGTGTATTCAGTTCCCAATAATCTGAGAGAAAATTCATTCATCACGTTATAGATCATTTCCTCACATTTCTGAGCTTTTTAAGACAAATAACAATGGCACAGGCTTATTTATTTACATCTGAGAAACACTGTCTGAAATCCTCAGGCATTACAAGAGATGTTATGTCATTATGTGTTGTGTCTGTGGGTAAGTGTAAGCTCAATTTAGCAACAAGCCTCTAGATATTTGCAGTATAGTACAAACAGAGCCAATGTGAAATTAGGTTATTTGTCAAACGTATGAGGGAAAAATCACAAAAACATTGCAGTTACATTTGGGAAATTCTTAGGGTAGTTGTTGTTAACACACAAAGCATTTTGTTCCACACCTTGCATTAAGGTCAATAATGGATGTGAATGATGTTAGTAAATTTTAAATTACAGTAAAAATAGTAAAAAAAAAAAAAAAAAAAGCGTTCTTTTGATATTGCTACAGCTATCAGATTAATTCAACTCAAGGTTGTGACATTAATTATATGCACATTTAAATCAATGCAAATTGTAGACTATTAACAAAATAGGCAGTAGTGACCAGAAATGTTTGGGTTGCAATATATTTATTCGAGTCTGTGCATTTGGGTGTCAGTGTGTGTGGGCTCCCAGGAGCGTGCTTCTGTCTGTCAGGCAGAAATTGCTGATCAGGCAGCTCCACAAGGGCAGAGCGAGGATCACACACACACACACACACACACAAAAGCATTGCCACCCTCCTACCCATCAGCGCACTTACACATATACACACACACACATACACTCATAAACTCTTAAGGCAAGCATATGCCCCATGTCACCAACATATGTGTACAGTCCACTACTATTTGTAAGCAGCCATTTCATACTTGAGTACAATGAGAATATTATTTATATTAAATATAGTGAGCAAATATTCACCTCACACTGCTGGATTTACTTAATCATGCTGTTTTGATAGTTGAATAATAAATTACAATTATTGTTTATATCATTTTTTGCATTTTTAAAAAGTTACTTAAGGCCTGAAGTACATTGTCTCTTTGTAGAAGATGCAGCTGGTTTGTGATGATTCTAGTTTTGAGGTTGGGGACCTAACTCTGTTGGCTTGTATCTGTCTCTGTAGGCGACACAGCTGGTTCCTGTGGCGATCCTGGCATTCCCTCCCATGGTTCGAGGGAACAGACGGATTTCAGGATCCGCTCCAAGGTTTTCTTCAGCTGCTCAGAGGGCTATGATCTGATTGGTTCTTCAGAGAGGATGTGCTTCCCTAATGGGACCTGGTCCGGCACGCAGCCCTTCTGTAAACGTAGGAAGATACTTTTACTTGATTTCAACCTATCCAAACCCAACAGCACCTAAACAGTGACCCAGTTATAGAACCATCCATGCACTGCACAGTCTCTTAATACAAGTAAAATCATAGAGCTGAAACTCATTGAAATGCACAATGCTTTCCCTCTCTCATTCTCTCATGTGTCCCCCCCCCCAGCTGTCCAGTGTGGCAACCCTGGCACTCCCAGTAATGGCAGAGTATTTCGTTTGGATGGAACAACATATTCTCACTCTGTCATCTACTCCTGCATGGATGGCTACCTGCTCACTGGCGCCACCACCAGGCTTTGTCAGGCCAACGGTACATGGTCGGGAGTGCAACCCAACTGTACCAGTAAGTTGCCTGCTGTATATTGAGAGATGGCTGACAGACTGATACACAGATTTATGGATAATTTAACAATATCTGATGCTCTGCAATGCATTTTTGTTGTATCCTTATTATTTGTGTGAGTGTGAACTCATGAGGTGATTTGGAACCTAAAGAGTAGACTGTCAGCTTTATGCATCACTTACTATATATTACTATATATAATCAGAGTATTAAATCCTTGCTTTGCAGTGACGTCAAGTCTGCAACCCATAAACATCACTAAACTCTCAATGTGTGACTGTAAGGTTTCCTTTTGCGACCCTATTTTATGCCCGGTTTTAAATTATTCCATGACAATATAGGGTCTGAGTAATGAAATCAGCCTCAAATCTTCATCTTCCATGAATAACCTTGATCGTTGTTTACTTTAGTTAATTTGCTTTTTGAACTGTGAGAAAATCCCAAGAGTAAATAACCATAAAGTATTATGTTCTGTTCCTATATGAAATGTGACCGAAGCTATGGTTGGAACAAGTGTTAATCAGTGCTACATGTTACACAGACTAAAAAATCTGCTTGTTTGCATGCCTGTGTGGAATATGGCACTAAGAATTTACATATACTCACAGCAAAGTACCATTTCAACATCGTGTCCCAAGGTGAACTTGCCCTGTCTTGGGACCCTGCATGAAGAGAGTCCTAATAGTATTTTGATGTCTTACAATTTTCAGTGACATTTCATGACTTTAATGCACTATGCAAAGAAATAAGCTTTAAAATATCCAACAGTACAGGACAAAGAGATAGAAATGCTGAGAAATCGAAATTCTTAAATATGGGGTCCTGGAAAGAAAAAAGTTTGTAAGAATCCCTGACTTAAAGGAAATGGCTTTTACAGTAGATTACACTACATCTATTAACAGGCATGACAGTATCTGGGGTTGGTTTAAAATCATTTAAACTGCCTATTAGACTATGAAGGACAGTGCTTTATAAGTGCAGTCAGGGGAATCCTAATGCCCCTTAAAAGAGTCCCAGGACTACCTCATCCATTTTTAATGCCACTGTTGTTTCTTACATGAGAAGTAAAGCTCATAAAGGGATCATGCAGGTCGATCACAGATTCACTATCAACCGCAGTCGCCAGAAATGAAACTTCTAAATTACTATAGATAGTTATTAGTTGCTGCAAAAAATAGCAGTAACTAAGTTTTTTAAGGTCAACATCTTTAGACTCAAATTTAGATTCAATGTCCACAAATCAAACTTACACAATTAAGCAGACAAGTATACTGTAGCTATTATATACAAATATATCGTGCCATAGCATGAGCATGATCTGAGCAGTAACCTTAATCTTCATTCCATCTCCTCCACTCCAATCCTATTCAACCTTTCTCCATAGTGATAAACTGTGGGGATCCGGGTGTACCAGCTAACTGCCTTCGCTATGGAGAAGACTTCACCATTGGTCAGAATGTTTCCTTCCAGTGCCAACCAGGATACAGAATGGAAGAGGATGGATCACCTGTGAGGACATGCACCCAAAATGGGACATGGAGTGGGAATATGCCCATATGTACAGGTAAATGAATTATCAAACCACCCAGTTAGGCTAAAACTCTAAACAACAATTAATGAATGAATCTAACACTAAGTCTTTGTACAGAGGTATAGAAAAAATCCTGTGTGTACAAGTAGTACAGTACAGCTACTGTATTCATAAGTGAGCACTAAATCCAATTTAAACCCTTATATCACCCTAGCTATATAAAGATTGACACAGCAGATCCTGCTCACTTAGCAGTCAGGGCCTCTGTGAGGAAAAACAAACAAATCAGATGATACTGTATGAGTCACATGTAAAAGCTCATAATTGCTATAATGAGATCAAACTGTATCTATTATCGGACTTGATTGAAAGTCTTCCTAGACGAGTATTTACACTAAATTTTAATCGCAATAAAATTCTAAACTAATTTGACAATCAGTATTTGAAATTGATGTTCTAATCAACCAGTCTTCTCCTCAGTACAGCTGGTTAATTGGGCAGCTGCTAAAAACTGGGTGTATGCTTTTTTTTTTCGCTCACTCTTTTTCCCAACCTCTCTCCCTCCGTCCTAGCGGTGACCTGTCCGGCTCCCCCTGCCATCAGTAATGGGGTACTGCAGGGCAGTGACTTTGAATGGGGCAGCAGTGTGAGTTACAGTTGCTCACCTGGATATGAGCTCTCATTCCCAGCCGTCCTGACCTGCGTGGCCAATGGCACCTGGAGTGGCATGCTGCCACAGTGTTTACGTAAGCACACGCTCAACCACATATGCAGCACACACATATTTAGCCCGCATGAGCCTACACATTGATTGTTATTGTTCTTTATGAAATGTCATTTACATTTGGAAGCAAAATCAAAGTTTGTGTCCTTCAGCTACCCAAAAAATTAGTGCTTGTCAGTATTGTTAGCACTGAAATTGGATTGTGTGTGTGTGTGTGTGCAGCCAAGTTTTGTGGTGACCCAGGTACCCCGGTCGGTGGTTTCAGAGAGGGACGAAGTTTCATCTATCAATCGGAAGTGTCCTTCAGCTGTGCTCCGCCTCTCATTCTGGTCGGCACAGCAACCAGACTTTGTGAAAGTGACGGTACCTGGAGTGGGACACAGCCACGCTGTATCGGTAATTTTATTCATTTATGTTCACTTGGCAACCAGACAAAACAGAGAGGCCATTACACAACTGAAAAATAGTATCCAAATATTTTGAAGCACTTACTTTTATTCTATTGGTCATACAGTTTGTATTAATCTGCTATAAAATCATAATATATTTTTTGTCTTACAGAAAGACCTTTAAAAGAATTTAAACCTAACTTTTTTTGGTCACGTGCACTTTTGTTGGCCTACAGAAATCATTTTTAGGTCCCCCTCATTCTTCATATTCATGTGGTCACTCAATCTCATGCAAGAACTCGTGTTGAAAAGACTTTGGGTCTCAGTTGAGCTGGGTATCGTTGGAAATTTTTTGATAGTGATACCAAAACTATCCTTTTTTGATTAGAGAAATAAGAACATGTTTTTTTGTACAAACTCACAAAAGAAGATTTTATTTGATAAATAATATTTTTGATTTAAATCATGATCGATCTGATGAGAGAATAAGTAAGCAAGATCATGAATCTGATCAGACAGTGAATCAGTTTTCAATACTTGCAACTACAGATACATTTTGGTCAGTACCCAGAAAGTACTGAGATTCGATATCCAGTCTCATAGGTCTTAGTCAACCAACTTAAGATATACAAGTCAAAACCTTGGGACTGTATTTCTGAATAAATTCATATGTTAAGAAAGTTCAGTAGTATTATGCTGTTCAACTAACTTTCCAACTTGTTCAAAATACAGTACCTAGGCTTTTAATCTCCACCAAAAATTGATTTAAGATTTTACTGATTACTTTTTAATAGTTCCTGACTTTATCATCAATCATTCATCCCCACATGAGCTGGAGCACAGCCTGGTGTCCTCAGGCAGGGGTGTCTTACCCACTTCAAAGTCTGGGTCAAAATGAAAAGGCAGTGGTGGTTGGTCCACTAGAGCCCCCAGACTTTTGAATGAGATTTCTCAGGAGGTTGAAAAAGTATCTTCTTTTGAATAACATATCAAAACATAGTAATACAGACTTGTTTTTAATGTTGGCCCATTGCTACACACAGGTTTTCTTTTGATAAAAAATCTTTTTGTATGTTTTTAATTTGTTTACATTCCTAACTGAATATTTGTGTGGCTTTGTAACCCATATAACACATTATTTAGTTTATGCCAGCTCACCAGGGAGCTTGTACTGCTGTCTGATATTCCCCTGCCTAATGATCGTGGCAATTAATGACCCATCATTATGGAGTTGACAGCCACATTTCAGTTTACTCAAGGGTTTTCTGTGTAGAGCAACTACTGCTATGTCAAAGTTAAAGTTACATAGACTTATTGGAATAGTAATGAATAGTGACTGGAGGCTCATCTGAGACAATCTTGTTAATAAAAAGACAGCCTTAGGAGGACAAGCCTTAAAGGGTTTCTCTGATGTGAGTCAAAGTTTCATTTCCAGATTGGCAACTCTTCCTAATAAAACGGCTGCTTTTTTCTCTGTAAGAATGAATAAGTATCTTATCTGATTATTCCAACTTTAGAAAACAGTGCGAATGAAGATTGCAACCTTGTGTGTCCTTAGCTTTAGTTTTAAATCATTTTGGGAATGAACTGTGGACTGCTGAACGTTAAGTTGGTTTTACTGTTACCTTAGAAACCCACTGGATGTGGCTATGTTGCTTTCCACTTGTACATTGGCTCAATTTCTATTCCAGTGCTCACTAAACACATTTCAGTGGCCCGCTTCACAAAGGCCATTTGCAAGGACTGCTTATAGGCAGATTGCAAATGATGGCACTGTGCCATTTCACAAATGATTGTCTCTAACAAATTGCAGACATTTTTGTGAGTCTTATAGGGTTGTAAGCATGATGTTTGTTTTTATGGGTGAAATGTGCAAAAATTCACGCAAGAGGAACTCATGTTGCAATTGTGACTTATACATTCATGGAAAACTTTATCAGGGTAGGGCCTCCCTTTGCTCCCAAAACAGCCTCAGTCCTTCATGGCATGGACTGCACAAGATGTTGGAAACATTGCTTTGAGAGTCTGGTCCATGTTGACATGATTGCATCATATAATTTCTGCAGATTTGTACACTGAACTCATTGTCATGTTCATGAAACCAGTTTGAGACAACTTTTGTTTTGGGACATTGTGCATTATCATGCTGGAAGTAGCCATTAGAAGACGGGTAAATTGTGGCCATAAAGGGATGCACATGGTCAGCAACAATTACTCAGATAAGCTGTGGCACTCAAACCATGATTGATTGGTATTAAGGGGCTGAAAGTGTGCCAAGAAAACCTTCCCCACACCACCGCCACCAGCCTGTGCTGTTGACACAAGGCAGGTTGGGTCCATGGATTCATGTGGTTGATGCCAAAATTTGACCCCACCATCTGTGTGCCTTAGCAAAAATTGAGATTCATCACACCAGGCTAATTTTTTCCAGCCTTCAACTGTCCAGTTTTGGTGAGCCTGTGCCCACTGCAGCCTCAGACGTCTGCTCTTGGCTAACATGAGTGGAACCCAACGTGGTCTTCTGCCGTTGTAATCCATCCACCCCAAGGTTGGATGTGTTGTGCATTCTGAGATGCTTTTCTGCTCACCACAGTTGTAAAGGGTGGTTATCTGAGTTACTTTCTGTCTTACTGGATAGATCCGTTCACTGAAATCTTTTTGTCTGTTCCCTGGCGATCAGCTGTCTCAGAAATCAAACCAGCCCATCTGACACCAACAAACATGCCACAGTCAAAGTTACTTAGATTACTTTTTAAAAAATGTTTTTAAAAATGCGTGAACATTAACAGAAGCTCCTGACCTGTATCTGCGTGCCTGAACGCATTGCGCTGATTGGCTGGTTGGATAATTGCACGGACGAGCAGGGGTGCAGGTGTTCCTAATACAGTGTACATTTAGGGTTATTCAACATTTGAAAAACTGTAAATATATAATAAAATGAAAACTGAATCCACTGAATCCCTTGCCTCTGAGAGGAAGGTTGCAAATCTGTGACACATTTAGCCAATAGTCTAAGTTCTAAAACAGCAAGCATTAGATCAGCTGTGTCTAAAGGGTAGTAAAAAGTAGGGATCTTATATGAATTTCAGAAGTTACAGAGAAAGTGCTTGCTCATAAGCAAGACAACACCAGTACACGCTGTAACTTACAGTATTTAGTAAAAGGCTTCCAGAAACAGGAATCCACAGCCAACTTCAAACAAGCTGCTGCTACCCGAGGATTAAGAAGAAAATGAGAAAGGATATTCAGCACACATTACAAATGGTCCCACTGGGTCAATTCACCATCACACGTGATGTTTTCCGAGCACCACTTCACATGTCTGATTCAGAGCAGGTGCTTTAACATCAAGTATGGTGATGAATTGTAATAAATGAGAGCTTTTGTAATGTGAACAGACACTTGACTTTTTGTTCCTTGGTGCCACTAGATAAGGCATGCATCCAGTACTTTTACAGCTGCTATAAAGTCAAACAATCCTTGTGAAATAGATAATCTAAAAATAGAAGGCACCTGCTGAAGAGTTACTTCATTGATGTAAAGACTTAATCTATAACTGCTGAGAAAGAAGTAGTTATAGTGTAAGTATGCTGCTTGCTAGGAGAAATCTTTCATTTCTATAACATCACTGTTTTTGATGACTGAGACCATGAAACACACACAAACATAAAGTGACTCTCAGTGCTGTGTGCGTGTGTGTCTTTGGGTGATTTATTAGTGTGCGATTGCAGCTGCATGTTAGTGTGTGATGTGTATTGCTATGTGACTGAAACAGAATGAGTTTTGAGCTGAAGCAGCCTGCTCTTTAAATAAGACAGACGAGGGAGGAGGGGGTGAGCAGGGAGAGATACAGTGACATGGAAAGATAGAAAGGGAGAGGAAGAGAGCAGTTAGAAAGAGAGGGAGAGAGGTAAAAAGGAGGCAGCAGTGAGAGAGAGAGAGGAGGGCAGTTAGGTACAGGAAGAGAGAGGGAGAGAGAGAGAGAGAGGTGGTGGGGGAGGTGGAGAGTGAATCTGTCATTTCGGAAGCTGTATTGAATCGAGCTCTGCGTCAGGATGTGCTCTACATGCTGATGACCCTGCCACACTTGCACACACACACACTCTCAGAGCTGGCCCAGCTTCGTTTTCCGATAAAGCACTACTGCCCCCTGCTGTCTTGCTGTGATATATGACCCTCTGTTACCATGACAACAGTGGAGAGGAAAGGAGAGTTAAGAGAGGACAAATAATGCAACTGCTAATTTATCTTTCCTTTAGATTTTGTGTATATTTACTTACATTCTTGTCCTGTTCTTTTCAGAACCGACCAAAACCAGCTGTGATAATCCAGGAACGCCACGCTCTGGCTCCTTAAACCGGACTTATGGTTTCAAGGTAACATTTGTTCCAGTAAACTACTCTATAGCCACCTTCCTACCCAAGTAGATTAACTTAATAACTAAAAGACTGAGACTCCTTTGAGCCTACAGGTAAAATCTATTCACAAAGAGAGAGAAAGGAGAGGACAGACAGAAGAGAGACAAAAGTAGAATCTTTGGTTTTGGGCTGTTGGTCAGATAAAACTCTGGAAATGTGTGTTTGAACATTTTCATAATTCATACAAATAATCAGTGTAAACAGACGTTATTCATTGTGTTGGTTGCAGCCCTGTAAAGTATTTTTGTGGCATGTTTGCCTTTATTTGGTAGTATGGAGTTTAGTGCAGACAGGAAAGGAGGGGGAGGTATGGCCAAAAGGTTCACAACCAGACACAAATTGGAGAAGCTGTGATTACATGGTCAGCATATTGAACCCCGAGGCCATCAGGACACCTGAGGACTGATGCTTTTCTCCTTTAACCTTAATCTGAACCTTAATACAATGCTCTTATACCATATGTACATTAAAAGAGTTATAGATTTTTGTAATCATAGATTACATAGATTTGCTGCCGGTGCTGTGTCCTGGAAACAAACATAACTCTTACTACCAGGAAGTACCCACAAACGCACATGGAAATGCTGTTCATGGAAATAGTCAATTTCACTAAAATGACTGTAATGTTAGAAAATAAGCACTTAATTTGACTAACTCAGGCTGCTGAAGCCTATTAGCTTTGGCTTTAGACTTTAGAATGCATACATGCTTACATGTATTTGCAGTTACATAGTCACCTACATTTCTGGCTGCACTCGTTGAGTGTCTCACTCAACAAGTGCTCTAAGCAAGATAAAGGAACATATTACGTAATAAACTAATAAACTAAAATTGTAGGTGGTGTTTTTCAGCACAACACTAATTCCTCTGTTACAATGACTCCCCCCACCGTTAACTAAACAAATTACATGTAGCATTCCACTACTGTGCCCTCCGGTCCTTTGAAGGTATTTAGACTCCCCCTGCACCATGAGCAAACAAAACTTTTTCAAAGTCTCATTATCTCTGTGTGTGTGTGTGTGTGTGTGTGTGTGTGTGTGTGTGTGTGTGTGTGTGTGTGTGTGTGTGTGTGTGTGTGTGTGTGTATGTGTGCTTTTGTCTCACTCTCTCCCTTTCTGTCTGTACAGGTGGGAAGTGTGGTGTCATTTCAGTGCCAGCCAGGTCATTTGATTCAGGGCTCTTCATCTAGAACCTGCCAGCCTGATCTGACGTGGAGCGGGACACAACCCGAGTGCATACGTAAGAAACATACATCCTATCAACTCGTTAACTTACCGCCCTTCCATCCTAACTGGCCGTCAGACTCAAACTCAAGTGCATAAATCCTCTCTCCACCCTCCAGCCCATGCCTGTAAGCAGCCAGAGAGCCCGCTCCATGTGGACGTGGTGGGGATGGATCTGCCTGGTTTTGGCTACACCTTGGTGTACAGCTGTCAGCATGGCTACTTCCTGGCGGGGGGTTCCGAACACAGAGTCTGCAAGAGTGACGGCACGTGGACTGGAAAGATGCCTATATGTCGAGGTAAATGATTCGCTTCCTCATTTTTTGATGTTGTATCAACATCAACTGCATTTGATTAATAACCCAGAATCATTAAGCTCGAATGAACAGGTAGATAGCGTTGAGTATGTCTTGCTCAAGGACACGTTGTCAGCACTCACCAGGACAGACCCGCCATCTGGAGTAGGTTGAGATTTCCTGGTGGGGTGGTCAGGCTGTGGACTGGTGGAGAGTCTGGCAGCAATGATTCAAAAAAGATGAAAAATACCCCATGGTGTTTTGTACCTATGCTAGATTGGCCAGCCAAGTCCATACAGGTGAGGTTATGAATTCACCACATCTCATGAGTCCATTTTTCCCACCAGCTTTACTGCAAAAAATGAGCTAACAGCGACAGACTGATTCTGTTGATCTCAAACTGACCTGGGGGGACAGCTACCTGTTGGAAATTACAGGCTGTACTGGTGCCCTGTTATCACACAAGTTACCTGAATATATGTCTTTTCGTTGTTTTATTTCAGTCCACCAGTGTCACCCTTTATCTTACCTCATATAGTAGTATAGACCATGTTGTTATTTTTCTGTTCACTTATTACGGACTGGACAGGAGTGTGCATTCCTGAGCTTGGAAACAGTCGTAGGCACCATAAATTCCATTTAGTAGCTGTTCTGCAGCCTTCGATTGTATGACAAAAAATGGAAATTGCGTTGAGTTTGAGTTTTTGAGTTTAGGTTTCCCAGGATGTACATGGACGAATTGCAGCATTTGTCTTATTCATCAAAAAATGTGAGGTTCTGAAGCCTCCTTTGTGCGAGGAAATACTGTAAGCTTCAGTTTTGAAACCGTTCCACCAAGGCTTCCACCCTTTTGCCCTGAAGTAGCCTTCAAAATTGGAGCACTCTCTGATCCAATTTGAGATTCTAGGACAAATACCCTCTCCCTTCTTGCCTTTACTTGTTGGCAACAATGGTTGCATCTTGAAGCGATGATAGGAGCTGTGCTGAATGGTCAAACCCAAAGTGTCCAAAGGCCACTTTTAAAAAGATCTAATACGCACTACAATTATTGGCCATGAACTCTATTTGCATTGCTCTGCCTACAAATAACCATTAAAGAGGTTTATTTTGGGGGACTGTTTTCAACACACATCTTATTCATTATGCGTGTGTGACTAATAGTAATCAGCACTGCATTCCAATTTGATAATGTGGTAGTAAAAAGTGCACTCTCCTCTGGATAAAACTGGTTTCTTAAGGCATTTGCTCATGGACCTGTGAGTTAGACAAGAGACAAACCAAAATATTTTAATACTTTTTCATCCTTTGTCCCTTTGGCTCTGCTCATGTGTTTTAATGGGACATTATCTTTCACCCTCTGTTTCTATTGTGTGTGTGTGTGTAGCTGGAGAGAAGAAGAAACCTGTGAAACCAGCAACAGGAACCCCCAGCCCAAAACTAAACGGTCAGTTCCAATACAGTCTTTTCTATTCCAGGCTAGCACAGTTATGTCATTCCTTGTCTATTCTCGACTTTTATTATTTGTGCTATTCTGGCCTGGTTTAGTCTGTAGTTTAATAAATTCTGCTCTGCTCCTTTCCACTCTGCTCAGCTCTGCTCCACAGTGTTGTTCCTCTTGTGTTTCTTGTCGATTTTATTGTACCACTTTCCATTGCAGTTCTAAATAATTAATTTTTCCTCACTACACATAGAAAGGTAAATTAACCACTGTGATGCTCTAGTCTTCTGTCTGCTGATGTTTTGTTCAGTTCTCTATTCTTCTGCTCTGTGCTGTTGTGATCTGTGTTATTCTGTTGTAGTTCAATAACTCTTTGCTTCTTGTTGCACATGAAAGAGTTCCTATAGCTAATATGTGTGCAAGTTTCTGTAACTATCAAAGCATGAAGCACCCCTTAAATCTAATGAAACATTCTCCCTAAAGCCACACATTAAATCTTGTTTCTTACTGCCAGTGTTTTTAGACACACAAGAAACCACTGTTTTATTTGAAGTCAAGATTTGATCCTATATACTTTCAGCAGCAAGTTTATTTGATTTTAACTGAACTGCATAACATCTAATATAACATCTTACTGATAGACTAAACCTTGTCTTGAGCGTAGAGGCAAACAACAAAATCATTTCTATTCTATTATGTACTGTTTTGTTCTTTTCTATTCATATCTGTCCTTTTATATTCTCCTCTCTAAATGTCTACTCTATTATCTTCTCTTTAGTTCCAGATGATGTCTTTGCTCCTAACTACATATGGAAGGGTTCATATAATTACCGGGGAAGGAAGCAGCCTATGACACTGAGCATCACCAGCTTCAACTCCACAACAGGGAGAGTCAACGTTACCCTTAGCAACGGCAACATGGAACTGCTCCTATCAGGCACGATACATTATGATTAATTTCACCCGACATACAGCACCGCATATACTGTAGAGTATAGTATATATATATATATATATATATATAGTGTGACACGACAAGACATTAAGTTTAATAAGGAACTGCTGCGATCAACACTTGAATTATTTGTGCTGCTTTCTACTGGTTGATTGTTGGTGTGTGAATTTCACTACTTTCCTGGAGCTGCCAGCTTCTAAATTCTAAATGTTGCTACTGTATTTTCCCCCAAAACTCAAATATACACATACACTTTCTCATACAAAGACCTCCTGGGGTCTCACAACAGCGTCAGCGGGGGGGTTAAGACCCTATTAAAACACAAATCCTGTTGAAGCTAGAATTGGTTCCTGGAGAGAGTACAAACACCATATCACATCACCATGCAGCTATCAGACTTTTAACATCCATCTTCTGGCTTAAAGGAGCAGCTTTAGATCAATAACATCTAAAACTGCACTCACACAGGCACCAAAAGGCCGGTGCCTGGTTCCATAAAACGCATGTTTTTCTTTGAGATTTTTCTTAAGATGTTTTCCTTACCAAAGCACTGTACTTAAAGGAGTAGCTCAACATTTTGGGAAATACATATATTTACCTTCTTTCAGAGAGTGAAATGTGAAGATATCAATCTTAGGTCAGTGCATGAAGTATGAAGGTGGAGTTAAGACGTGCTCAGCCTAGATTAGCATAAAGACTGTAGGTATGGGGAAACTGTTTGCCTGGAAAAATATGGCTACCAGCTCCTCTAAAGTTGCCTTAATGACACAGTGTGTCTTGTTTGCATAACCCATACATGACCACAAATGTGAAAATTATGATTTGTGATGTTGGGGGAGTTTATGTTGAAATTTTATCGAAACATGATCTCAAAATTCTGCTGTGTGTTAACTTTACTCAGATTTTTCTTTTTTTAATCATTGTTAATTTAATTTTACAGCTGCATTCAGGTTGTTGTTTTTCCTTTATTGTCCTGATAAATGTGTCTCTCTTTTATTTTTGTGATTTCCAGTGGAACATGATGTACATTTTGTAAACCAGGTATTTATTCTGTCCTCTCTAGGAGTCTATAAGGCATCTGAGGCCAGGCTGTTACTGCTGATGTACCAGGTGAACTATGTGAACCAGGGAAACCAGCTGAAAGATTCAGCCATCTCTCCAGCCAAAATCATAGATGACTCCTGGACCATGGATGGATTTGTAAGTTTCAGTGGATCCAGAGCAGTCACATAATCAAAACTACAAGACAAACTATTTTAATGTACTAACCTCTTTTTATAGAGGAATTTTACGTTATGATGTTATAACGTAATGTGATATTTAATAAGCAAATTCAGGTCAGTCAGAGTTAGACATTTCACTACTCTGCACTTGACATGGTGTTTGAGCAAGGTTAATATTATATTTCTCCTCCTGTGTAGATAATTATTACAAAATACTACCAAATACTAAATGATTGAAATGCTGTGGTCACCAGGTGACCATATTCTAGACACTGTGGTGAAACACTGAGTAAATATTCATCACGTGCCTGCAGAGAAGGTCTGAAAAACCATGCTCATACCCACAATATAACAGCATAAACACACGCCACAAGCCATATTATTATTTTAGCACTGAATTTCACCATCCAGTGAATACCTTTTACTGTGCATATGACAATAAATTATTCTAATATTCTGATTCTGACAATTGTTTGGAACTCAGCTGAGACAACCTGTCTAAATCTAAAGGTATTTTGCAATCAAACATTTAAACAATAAATTAATCAAACTTAAGAAATATGTTTTGAATTTGTACATTTGACACAAACACAAAATATAACCAACCTTTGTCCCTCTCCTGTGACAATAAGTCTCAATCTGTCTCTCCTTTCTTTGTCGTCTCTTCTTTTCCTCTGCAGGTATCAGCAGAGCCTGATGGTTCTAGTTATGTGTTCCAGGGTTTCATTCAGGGAAAAGACTATGGACAGTTTGGACTGCAAAGACTAGGTAATTATCTCTTACATTAGGTTTAACAGCTCCAAACTATTATTATGTTTCTTGTAAGTCATTTTGGATTATAAATGATAAATGCAAAAGTCCATTAAAAACTGATTGAGAGAACCTCAATGATGGAGAAAGCGACCAGGGAGTCTCTGTTTACTGGCAGCTGTGACCTTATTGCTCGCACTGAGTCAGCCCTGCAGTGGATACATTTTCAACAAGAACAAAAGCTGCTCTACGGACCTGAAGTCATCTTAAAATGGCTGAACTCCATCAACCTGCATCCAAAGATGACTGCCAATTCTGTCAAACACAGTTGAAAGCAGTCCCACATTTTAAGTCATCAGTAATTGATCTGCAGTGATGCCAAAATCAGCAAGCACATGGACAACAGACTAGCCAAACACTACACATACAAAGATCTGACTACTTCTCACTATATTTAATAGTCTCAGGTCATGTGAATGTGTCAGTGATGCTCTGATATTTACTGTGGACAAGATCTAACTTTTTAAAAACTCTTTTCATTGTATGTCACAGGTCTGAATATGTCAGAGAGTCAGAACTCACCACCCCCTCAGCTTGGTACCAACAGCAGTTCTGTGGCTATCGCTATTCTGGTGCCTTTCTTCGCTCTGATCTTCACTGGCTTTGGCTTCTATCTCTACAAACAAAGGTTTGTGCTAAAAAAAAAATAATAATAATGTAGTGCAATTCTGCTAAATTTCAGCAGTAGAAAAGAATAGGTCCCTATCATTACAACATTGTTATTTAACTGTTGTTTTCAATTATTGTCATACAAAAAGTAAAAAGACATTGTTAACATTTTAAGAAGCTGTCTGATTCAGGAAAACAGAACGTGCCTCAGTGGTTTGGTTGTTGAAGTGCTGAGAGACTTTAAGTCATTGTGTGTTGCAAACCATGCTGCAAAACAATTCTGTTTAGGAGCTGGTAAATTGGATTTTTCAGAGATATGGTTTAAGAACAATTGACTGGTGTTCTTGTTGTTAACAGATGCAAATAACTTCTGTTCTGCTGTTAATATCTCAGGGAAAAAAAAGCTCACTGAAGGAATTAGTTTTGGATGAGCTGATTGGAATCTCACATGGCTTCCTAAAAAGCACAGCACTCTCTCTAATCCCTCTTTAAGCTTGTTTACTATGCTTCCACTCCTGAGACTGCATTCACTATTGTCCACTTGCTACCCAGCTGTTTTAATATTAATAGACAATTAGAACAATTTTATCTCTCTAATGGTGTATTTATATTTGCTTTATTGTTGTTTCTTTTCATAGAACCACACCAAAAACACAGTACACAGGCTGCTCAGTCCATGAAAACAACAATGGCCAGGCTGCCTTTGAGAACCCCATGTACAACACCAACGCCAAGGCCGTGGAGGGGAAGGCTGTTAGATTCGATCCAAATCTAAATACTGTCTGCACCATGGTCTGAGGATTGATTATCCTCACTTGAACTTAATGACTCAGATATCTAATGGGACCACAATTGGTACAAGGCTGTGGAGAGGAAAGCCGTACGCTTCGACTCAGACCTCGACGTCGTCAGCAACATGGTCTATACATTGATTACAAAAGACCTCCAGTCCTAGTTCAGACATCTTATCTTCCCAAGCAGAGGAAAAACTCTCCACTTGAAACCAAAACTCAGTGTTGGTTCCTTTCACTAAAAGCATTTTCTATCCACAAATGAAATTTAAACACAAAAAAATGTCTCCTACTTTTGACAGATGCAACACAGCCAGTGTTAACTCACAGTGAGATGTGACATCAAGTGAAAGAGGAGGATGGGTGGATGCAACCCAACAGAAAAGCTATTCTGGCTATTATCCTTCTCTAACCCCAAGACTCAGCTGGTCATGGATAGTTTATAATTTGATTCTAAACCAGACACAGCCCATTATAGTTCGACCTCTCATTTAACCCCACTCACTGTCTCTAATACAAGTAGTAATGATGAAGCCATGACCCACTAGTCCAACGTCATGACAGGTTACCATAACCCAATGCTGAACTTCGTACTTCACACAGAGCTGTGACGATAGGGACCCACTCTCCTCTCAGCTCTGTGACCATTAGTCCTTGCCTGGAGAAAGAGAGAGCACATTATCAGTGCTCTGACCATGGTTATACATCACAGAGATAAACTGCACTACAAAAACAGGCTGATTTCATTTGTAACATGTTGTCTCCCCAACTGTACTGAGCAAACACTTAACTGTGAGGGACACAGAAGCAAAATGGCCACAGATGGGGAAATGTGACATGAAGACACTGTGAAGCAAAGAGAACTGTTTCTATCTATCTATCTGGGTTCAACACTGACAGTAAAAGACGCTGTCACCAGCAGACCATCAGTAAACCAGACTTACAAGTTGTGAACAGGAGCCTATTTCTAAAACGACCACGGAATTCAACACCCTAGCAACCAGACAGGACAACCTCCTGTCTCCATGACAACCAGAGGCTGGTGTTACCAGTCTCTTGTCTTTTTCTATTAAAACGGAATCTAAGACGGTTAATGCTAGCAGACAGTAGCAAAAGTTGCTTTGAAAAGAGACTAACTCCTAAGCAAAGGATGAGGGCAGCCCTGGAGACAGAGCTATAATCCTAACTGAACTGGGATTAGAGCAAAGCAAAACTAAAAGGAGTCTAAAGGGGAAGTAGCACTATTAGAACAGATGAGAAGAGACTGACTCATCTAATGGATAAACTGCTCCTTCCCATCCTGTGGATAAGAGAGGAGGGCGAGAAGATGGAGACAACCCCTAACTGAACTGGAAATAGAGTAAGGGAGTCATCAAGAGAAAAGATGATATCTTACAATCCTAATGCAGCCAATCAGAGCCTGTCTAACCTGAAATCAACTACTGAGAGAGGTTGGCCCTCCCTCTACATAATGAATCAGATCAGACAGAATATGGCCTTGAGGGAAGATGTTCCTGATCCTTGCGAATTAAGATGGATTCTGATGAGAAAGACGCTGAATGGATACAGAGGACTCTGGTGGACTAACAAAGAAAAAGACTTTGACAAACAGAGAAAGCTCTGGCACTAAAGCACATTTTACAGAAACACTACCTGTCTACCCACTGAGAGATGGACTGACACAGGGACAGGTGGAAAGGTTGGAGAGGAACTGACAGGATGAGTGAGGGACAGAAAAGATGACAGGTACACACGCTAACAAAAATCTGGAAAGACAGAGAGCAGACAGGTGGTATTAAGTCCAACAGTTAGACACATAAGGAAATCGTCAGGTTCAAGAAAGACAAACAGGGTCTTAAGACTGTTGCAGACTCCACCGTCCAGTGTCGCCACTCCACAGACAGACAGAGTTTAAACACAGATTAACAGGCTTACAGAGGAACGGACACAGAGACAGGCATAAGTTGATAGGCAGGCTTAAAGAAAGACAAACAGGGTTGTAGCCCTACGATTGTGGACACAGCTCCACTGTAATTCTGCACTCTGCGAGTGCTTATCTTCTTTCTTTGTTATTGCTGCAGAATCTTCTGATCTGTAAATCTATTGCATATATATTCGGGAGCATTCACCACCTATATTTTTGTGCTATATATTTACCACAGGGGAGGGGCTGAAGGGGAAAGACGGATTATAGCAGAGAGTTTTTAGAAAAAAAAAAAAAGAAAGAAATATCAGAATAAAAGATATGTGCTGTCCACAGAAGTCACAAAAAGTATTTTGGTTGCTTTGTAACATGGAATTGGTTTATTTTAATTTCTTGTGTAATGTGAAGTTCCTCACATCACCATCACTGTCTTTCCCACTGAGGCAATCATGAGTGTCGGTGGTATTGCTGTTGTCATTATTGTTGAGATGCAAGGTTTGCCAGCAACAATCATGCTGTTTAAAGTTGATGTCTCTTTACACATTTACCACAGATGGCAGATTTCTGAGCCATTGTCAGATAGAGTTTGTGCTACGGTTGCCATTTTTATGCTTCTTCACTAGAGCTGTTGGCCACTACAGATACATAACAGCATGCATCATTATTGTCACCATTGTGACACAGACAGATTTTAATGATCAGCTGGAATAACGGCAACATTTTCTAATCTAACTGACTGAAGTAACATGAGGCCACAGAAATTTGCACACGAAAACTCTGTTATTTTTTATCTACAGTTCAGAGATGTCAACAGTCTCAGTGTTGTACGGCAACACAGAAGCTCTTCATGGAACCTAGCTGTTTGATTTCACATGGCCAGACTCTAATCTAGTTCTGACTCTGGTTAAAGTTAATGTTTCCATCGGCAAACACACAACTGTGGTAAAAGTAATATTAATAATAATAATAATAATGGTGATATTTGCTGGTGAACTGCACAACATGTAGTTTGTGGATGGTGACCCATTTACATGTTTCAGCCCACACTGAAAATTTGTGTTGTACACTGACCTACTAGTTCATGCTTGTATTTTTTCGTCGTACATTGAGGAGTCAAAAGAACAGAGAATTCATTTGTTTTGGGAAGAGTGGCTTTTAGGATGTTTTCAGTGGGTTTGTTTGTGAACTGTTACTAAAATTATGATCTAATTTAGTTGCAAAACATACCAGTTTTAACCTTGTTCATACAACCTCAAAGACAAGATCTGTAAATTTTAAAGTTCCATCATCACAACTTCACCCCCAGGTTGTATATCATTGAATCTTGATTTTCAAGCGTCTTTCTGTGTCATAGATGTGTTCAGTCTCTCAAATCAATACTGAAATATCAGAGATCATAGGACTACAGGAGTTCTGTTTTAGGGGATCTTTTAAGATCTCATTTGCTCTTGTGCTGAAATCCACATCAATTATAAATTGGCACACTCTGTTTACAAGCCTTTTATTTCAGGTTTAAAAAGAAAAAAAAAATTGTACCATCTTTGGCACTTATAAAGTATTGCAAACTTGTATGTGGGGCAAGAACAGATAGATTTTAATGAACTTCCCACAGTGTTTTGTGTGTGTGCATCGCATCTCAAAAGCTAAAAGGCCTTGACTGAGTCAGTTATTTCAGAAACACTAGCTTTAAGATGAACTGACAACGTGGGAGAGGATCTTAAGATTTCAAGTTGACAATTGAGTAAATTCATACGCATAACTGAGGCCACTGAGATTTAATATCCCCCCTTGCTTTTGCTTGTTTTTATTTCATAGAAATATAGCCTTATAATCTCAGCTCACTGTTCCTTGGCTGGTAGCCATTTCTCAAACCTGATCTGCCACCTATTCTGATTAACAAAAAAAACAAAACAAAAAAAAAAAGAAGCTTTTGTACACTCGGCAACCTTTCCTGTATTTAGCCCCCTGTCAGCCACTGGAGGCTGTTGTTGCACATGTTGTTGGCCTTTCTGATGGTCCCATGTGCCATCAATGAACCACTGCTGAGAGAAAAGAAGACGTTTGATTTTTGTGTTAAACCACACATAACATCTATATAGTATACTACTTTCTTATTGTAAGGGTTGGGCCTGAAAATGCACCAGATACAATTAGTATAATAACCGGTCCCTACAAGACAAGAATACAGGTATCAAAGAGCATGAGACACTGTTTTTCTGCTTTGTGCCCATTTGAAAAAAGTATTTGTTTTGTTTTGAAGACTCTGGTTTAAAGAGTGAGAGACTGAATTTTAGTGAGCTTGGGCCCCACACATGATGAATACCAGTGGTTTTTAATGAGTCTGGGTGCCAGGGTGAGCGAAAGCATCGACTTTGTTTTAAGAACCCCTGCTGTCATGACCACAGGCACCGACTGCAACAAGCTGACAGAATTCTCCTTTTAAAGTCATTACTGATTTAAACGCAACGGTAGCTGCGGCCTCCTCGTTTATCTGATCTGCAACTGTCCCGCCCTGCATCGCTATGGTGACATTGTT